>OMOV01116068.1:2713-20227 GCA_900312565.1 Beryx splendens
GTTGGTCGGTTGGGGGGGAGCGTGCCCACCCCTGCCGGATTTTGGGGGCAAGCCTGCACCTGCAGCCGATGACCCTCAGAAGACCCAGCCGGCTCCGAAAGAAGATCAGGCAACCCCAGGAAACGCCACCAAAAGTCCCACAGCTGTCACGCCGCGAGAGCGCTTTGTCATCAAGAAGAGAGAACCTAAACCTGTTAAAGCGGAACCAGAGCTATCCAGCCCCACTGATACATCCGCCGCTAACAACTTGTCAGGAAAGGAAGTTGCAGCGGCGACCCATTGTGCGTCAGTCTCTCTGAAAGATAAGCCTCCAGATGTATCAACTGAAGCGTTCTTGGCAAGCTTGTCAACAGCTGCAAGTGGGAACGAGGCTAGCAGCGCTGTCTCGGCAAACAAAGGAGACGTTAGCCTTTTGTCTGAAACTGAAAAAGGAAAGCCTGAAGGGAATTCCTTGTCGCACTCAAAATCCCAGGCTGCTTCAGATCATACAAACAGCTCAAAACCCCCTTTAAGTGGGATATTGAAAAAGTGTTCTGCATATTCCAGTGCGAGTGAAGATAAGAAGACAGAAGTGGCAGATAAGGGTGAAGCCAGCCACCCGGCTCCTTTGAATCCGCAACCTGTTCCCGCGTTGAGCAGCACAAGGAACGACCCTATTCCACCATCTCACCACGGATATTCACATCCCCCTCAGGCAGAGCACACACCCGGGGAAGAACTCCAAAGTAACCCCAAGTCATCCCATAGTGAAAGAGAAGATCCTGTCATGTCCCAGACTGGTCCTCTGGTACCTCCGACTGTATACCTTCCTTCAGTTCAAGTACCACCAGCAGCGTCGTATGCGCCCGCCCTCACCGAAGCCTCCGAGTTCCAACATGACTCGGTAATGGCACCAGCTGTCCCAACATACAGCGGCGCTGCACCTTTCCCACTGCAGCAGCAACAGCCTCAGGTACCCGGTAGCTATGATTACCCTTCTGCCCCCCCTGCTAACACGTTTTCAACCCCGCACACCCAGGATCAGAATCACGCTACACCATGGGCTCAGGACAGCGCCGTGGCCTCGCACGTGCCTCCTGGACTCGAGTCACAGTACCCCGACAGTGGCTCTGAACCATCCGACCGACCTCCGTCCTTGGCCAAAGACTACAAGCGTCCGGAGGATCGATACAGCGACCCCTGGGAGAGGCCGCGGCACACGGACGACAGAGACCACTACAGAGGGCACAGCCATCACAGCGACGTGCATCATGGGAAAAAGAGCAGGTACCGCGAGCGGGAGCGGGGGAAAAAGCACGAGCGCAGCCACGAGGAGAAGTACAGGGAGAGGAGTAGGCACCATGGACACTCAGAGGACCGCCACGCTGAGAGGAGGAAAGAGAGGCACCACAGCGACGACCACGACCACAGTAGCCGTCACAAGGACAGACACAGACATAGACGAGACTCTGATTATGAGAACGGAAGGAGAGGTTCAAAAGACAGTTAGTCATGAATTTTTTTTAATGAACCAGTCTGCAGCTGTTATCGTGCCATTTCCTTCCTAAATGTTCATCTTTGTTACAGTACAGTCAAACTGAGAAATCGGTGGGATTACCAAGACGTCCTTCTATCTGCTCTTTTCAAACCAGTAAGAATTCAACATTGGAACAAGATTTTCAATTTCAAATTTTTAACCTTTTACTCTATTGTATATAAATCTTTGTGTGTTGCATATTGAGCGGCCGCACTGACCATAAATGCTGTGTTTCTCAAGCAGTTAATGTTTTCAATTTCATAACAACACACAGCACAAAATGTGGACTGGAAGGTGAAAGTTGTTTTTTTAGTAGAGCTCAATCATTTGGCATGAATGTAACACGGCTGAAAAGAATTAACCCGAGGAAAGAAATCTAAACAGCAGCTTCTCTTCTGTTTTTTCCCCCAATTTCATTTTTTTTTTTTTTTTTAATTGCTCAAAAATATTTTATAAACTTACTTTCTATTGAACATGTCCTCTGTACATTTTGGCTTGTCATGTACATTAGAAATCAAGTGTGCCTTTGCACTGTGTGTTTATGTACAGTTCGTAATAAAGCTAATCTTTTTTATTGTTGATTATAATGACTTCTGATGTTCCTTTGGGAAAGTATTAAGAGGTTTTAAACAGATAAGAATATAACTACTTTATAAATACTACACAAAACATCCTAGACTAGTCTGTAGTAGGACATTACATATCAAAAATACACACATTGAGTCCATTATCAAAACAATCCCATATCAAGTTTGATTGTCAGAAGGGACATTTTTAACTATCAGATCATATACAGTTACATTCTCTGCTACTATTGATTACTCTCATAAACATTAAAGCCTTCACTATTTTGGAGAAACTGTAGCTGCCTCGGGTCTTGATACAAGCGAATATTTTTGAGATTCCCTTCGAAACCCTTAGAAAACAACCCAGATGTCACAGTAGATACATTTCTGTGTAATTCGAATCCTCCAAAGTAAAACTGTCCTGCATAATTCAAGGCTACGTAACGCTCAAACGGGTCCACGTCTTCAAAAAGGATTCTCTCATTGTTCAAGAAAACCTCAATAACTGTGCTGTTCAAAGAGATGGAGACATGATGCCATGTGCTGCAACATAGTGTGAGATTTCTGAAGGTTACGGGAAGGGAAAGTCTTTCCCCGAGATTGACCGCGATTTTGAGGTGGCCGTCCTGGAGTCCAGCTGCGAGGTAATCGTCGTCTTCGTGTTCTGCCTTTCCCATCCACATTATCAGGCTGTCCTTTGTGCTAGAGAGAAAGCTGAAAGAGACCTGTGTGCGCCTTAAGTTTCTTGTGCTGAATCTCGGGTCCCAGTGTCTCACATAGGAGTTTCCCACGAACTTCAGAGTATCCATTGATGTCTCTTTGTCGCAGTGCCTTCCCACCCGTCCTAAAGGGCATATGCAGTGGTATGAGGTCCCGCTACCAGCAGGAACACATGAGGAACCGTGTTTGCACAGGTGGTTTACACAGTTCACAGACCGGTTACACACAGGGCCAGTCCACGACGGGGGGCATATGCATACGAATGAGTCGGTGCCTATTGCCCTGCAGTGACCCCCGTTTTGGCAGACCTTGTACCCGCAGGCCGTCCCGTCCCAATCCCCTACGTTGGCTCCACTAAGAGCCCCCTTCTCTGTCAGCTCAAACTCTTGCCCGTTGAGAATCAGCTCTCTCATCCCACCAGTGAAGCCCACCGGCTCGTTTTCGGTCGCATCTGTGGAGACGGCGCTGAGGGTGGACACGCCCCCGACAAAGACGTCCGTCCCAACATCGAGGGTGGTCATCCCGTCCGTCCCGTTCTGTCTCACTTCCTTCTCGTCCAGACTCAGGAAGCCTTGGTGACCGTTTCTGCCCGCTGTCACCGTGTGCCAGGTCCTGCCACTCCAGTCCACTCTGCCAGCAGACTGCAAGGTGTGGGTGACATCCCCGAGGTTGTAGCGCAGCTGGACAAACCCCGCTGTCAAGGACAGGCAGAGGAAGTCTCCTGTGGGTAGACAATAAAACAAGTGACGTAAAGCATTTTATTATGCTTTTTTCCCCCTTAATTTTAGGTGGGAGTGATTTTGGGGATGTCTCACTGGCGTGCCGGTGCATTAAAGAAAATGAATAAATTAAAGCTTATTTTAGAAATGAGCCTTTAGAAAGGAGGTACGGTAGTCCTGGTCCCTACAACTGATTTCTATTACTCTTCTTTGTTTTTGCTTGTACGCTTTTATGAATATATAATTTCCTTTTTAATCATTGTGCCCGTTTTATCATTCTTCTGTCAAACACTTTGTAACTGTTTTGAAAAGCGCTTTATAAGTTAAATTTATTATTATTATTTGTACATTGACATGCTGCAGAGATATTAAAATGAAGCTGGCCTCCTACATAAGGAACTGGACGTCCTTACCAGCTCTAGCACTGAGATGCTGTGCGGTGTAGACGAGGATGCCATCAGGTGATAAAGGCTGGAACTGCAGCCGCAGAACAGTCCTGTGTCTAATGCTCATAGGTGGGAAAGACATCCAAGAGGACTGGTTCCCACTGAAGAACGGATCACTGATTACCACGGCTGAAAAAGGACGGAGAAATATAACCATGATGAAACGGCTGAACAGTGAAAGAGTTTCTCTCACTAAATAGGAAAAAAAAACAAAAACCTTTTCATTCACAAGGACACAATCTGATTCAGGAATCTGACCTTGGTGGCAGTAGAGTCCTCCGGTGCCCAGGGGACACTGGCAGGTATATCCGTTTGGGAGAGGGATGCAGGTGGAGCCGTGGGCGCACAGCGGAGGGGGTGTGTGTTCGACATCACACACCGACACCGTCTCAGAACACAGCGCTCCCTTCCACCCAGACAGACACTGACAACTGCAGAGCAGAGGAACACAGAGGATTTTCTTTCACCATACTCCGTATATAACTGATTTTCTGTGGATTATTAGTGTAAAATACTCAATAAATACTTGACACATCATAGGATACACTGTTGGGTGTGAATGGGAGAGAGAAAGTCAAAAATAGGCACCACATACACTGCCAGTCAAACGTTGGGACACACCAGATTGAATGCTTTTCATGATCTTAAAGCCATTTTGATCTAAAGGCGTATGTTGAAACGCTTGACATTTGTTCTTTTAGACAAATATAGTGAATTTGATGCCTATGTATGAATTTCTTTCCAAAGCCTTTGCCTTTCCATCGAGGCAAAGGGCGTCTACAGAAAATAAAACAAAAACACAAATAATGAGTGCGTCATGACACATACTACACAGATGAGCCGGAGTCCACGCATGTCCCTCCGTTCTTGCACTGAACATGGTGACAGGGGGTGACTCCACACTGACCCACGCTGCGCCCGAAGGCCGGGTGTCCCGCCGGCTGTCCCAGCGCCTGGAACTTTCTGTCTCTTCTCGTCCGAAACTGCATGTCAAATATGCAGCCTTTGAAAGAACAAGCACGCCGGCAGACAGGCTGCATGTTAGAGGGATCTCTCTCATGTCATTGAGATTTGGATTGTCAGGGTAAACACAGCAGTCTTCATCTTCCCTTTATGGATATCAAAGGTAACAGCTGTACATGCTGAAATTGTAAGTGATTAAAACCCTATTTTGCCTCAAAAATTAGAACAAGACGTCAACAATATATGTAGTGTTTGATGTGAAGATTTCTTTCAAGCGTGTCTTTATTTTTGCGTTGTGTGTCCTAAAACAAAGGTACTAGATAATGTGTTATGTGTGTGTGTGTATGTGTGTTAATGTTAGAACGCTGAACAAATGCTCTCCTAACTCTCATTAGATGAAAATTCCTGAATTTGTTTGACGGAATAAATCATTTCACATCCACCTAGAAGTTTTTTTGTCTGTCATACAGTGTGATTTCCTCATCATATTTGCTGTCTGTCCTCATAATTCAATTTTATGGAGAAAATATTTGTTTTGGCCCGTACCTGCAGAGCGCAGGCCCCACTATAAATATAAGGCCTGAGCAGAAGCCTTGTAGTCATCTACACACGCAGACTCCCTTCTCTCTGCTGCATTAGTCATTGGCATAAACAGGATGCAGGGGAAATGTCATGCTCATTCATGAATATTCATGACATGATGCTGTCTACTCTCTGCACTTGGCAGACTCAAGTGATGGTTGCGGTACTGCAAATATAGACCGTCGACAAGCGAGGCAGATGCACAGGGAAGATGATAAGCGCTGGTTATTTTTGTTTCAACTGCGCATACTGAACGTGGTAAAACAACCGAGAAAGTAGGAGAAACTATCTGTCCGCAGTTTAACAATTACACCGTTCAAAAAAAAGTACAAATGCTGGATGTAAAACTCATCCCAAAACGTGTTCTCTATGGAGTGCTAATGGAAAGCTTCAGCATCAAAGAGTGACTGGGGTTCAAAACGTGGACATCATTATCGTTTGTTTATAACAAAGCCAAAAAGCGAGCCGTAAGATCTTCTAGGCAGCCTGATGTCTGCATTAAAGCGGTCCGGCTTCAGAATGTATGAGGATTTTAATGGACAAGTTCATCAAAACACAAACTCCCCCATTCCTTCTTGTTATTTGATCACCTGCCTAAATTGAGTGACGCAGATTTCCTTCCCGCCGCCACGGCAGCGCCTCCTCTGCCACCTTTCCACAGGGGAGTGTGGATGTGTTGATAACTGGGAGTGAAGTGCATTATCAGTGTGTTCACTGCCAGCCATCATGATTAGGGCTCCAGGAAGGTCACACAGATCTGATTAGACGCTCATGAGTTCTCATTACATCCCCAGCAGAAAGGTTACACTTCCACCAGTGTCGCCCGGCTCAGGTGGTGCTCACCGATACGGCGGTCTCACGCAGCACGGACAAACCGCTGCTTCCCCACAGCTGATTTAATTTTGGATTCAGAGAGGTGAAAGATGAATTATACGTTGATAAACAGGCAAACACACGAAATTGCTCCAGTCCTTTGAATATGAAAAAAATCTTGTTCACCTCTGCTGGACGTGCCGTGATATTTTATAATAGCTATACTGGAGGGACTGCGGGATAGTGTTATGATGATATTCATAGCTGTTGTCATCATTACTGTTATGGCAATATTACTCCACTGCTCTGCACATTAGCACCCGCTATGAATGCTCCCCAGAATACAAGCCTACGCTGAGGTCACCTGGGAGCAAATAGAAATGATGTTGATGATGGCAAAGATAATTTGTACAGTACCCTTGTCCAATGACTTGTGAGCACCGGAATGGATTTGTACACAGTGCATAACTTTATGGGCGTGAAGTGATTAAGGGTGCAGATACAATCAACCTCAAAGCTCTGCTCTGGCCTCATATCCAGCCCCGTAACCTCCTGTGATTGCACAGCTCCCCTCTGTCTGCAGGGGGGACAGAGATCCTGGGAGAATCTGTGAGCGCTGGTGAGAGAGTGCAGCTGAAGTCGACGGCGGCGGTGGGATTGTAATAAATCTGCAGCGGTCTTACCCTGAAAGCCATTACGGAACCTGGAGCCAAGTGGCAGCAGTTCAGGGGTATACTCGTTATATCCTCCTACATAGAGCTGGTTGAAAACATTGAGGCCCAGCAGGGGTCCGGGAGAGGATCCCGTCCGATTACGCTGTCCATCAACCTGAAAGAGACGCAGTAAAAAGTCAATACTCGCGCAATACTCTTTCATCTGATTGCTGTCAGAGCGGGAACACAATTTATTTGAAGAATCTACTGAAGGTGACAAAATGCATGAAGTTGGACTGATCACAGAGAGTTTCCACTTTATTAGGTACACCTAGCTAGTTCCCGGTAGCAGCCCGGATTCTTCCAGGCATCGATTCAACAGGGTGCTGGAATTTCCCTGCTCCTTGCTGACTTTATAGCGTCACAAAGTTCCCGCAGGCTTTTCAGTGAGGCATTCTTGATGCAAACCTCCAGGTCTACCTCATCCTGAAGGTGCTCTATTGGGTTGAGATGCTCAGTTGGTACTAAGGGGCCTAATGTGTTCCAAGAAAACATTCCCCACACCATTACACCACCGGCAGCAGCAGCCTGCACTGCTGACACCAGTGTGTGGGTGTGTGTGTGTATATATATACAGTGGAAGCTCAATATGTTTAAGTGTATAATATATAATATTATGTATACACTGTATGTGTAGTGAACATATTTATCCAAAAGTCACACTTGTGTAATGATCAAATCACCTTTAGCCATCCTGTTTTTTTGGATCTGCCAAAGATAACAGTATGAATGCTGATCTGCTGGTTCAGGCGCTCACTGACTATGGTTCCTACACCTGATCCAAGGTTGAATTTATGGACAACTCTGCCATTCCGGATCCCCAGGACAAGGAAGTCGTCTCCGTCATCACCTAGAAAATATAGGAAAAAATGTGCCATGAGCACAGTAGACTCATAAACAAATAAAATCTCTTGCTAAGGATTCTAAAAAACAACCACCCTTAACAAACATATCAATAACAAAATATGCAAAATACATAAATAGGATACAGTAGTGTTGCTTACGGGTCAATTTTATATTAGCAATTGTTTAAAAAAAATATTATTATATATTTAGCCTCTGTACTTGTTTAATTTTGGTACATTGTTTAATTTTTGGTACACTGATCACCATCAAGGACTGAACTACATGCTTCAAAGAAATACAAGCTTATGAATATTTTTAATGGCATGTCTGAGGATGACACTTCATTAGACCAATTATCATGTGAATTGTTCATATTTCATCCATTTTTACTTAGTGCTTTTGAGTTTGAACCATCTCCTACAGTGCCGCTCATTCCCCTGACAAGCACTTCATTATTCATATCGCTCTCGTTTCTCCCGTCTTCCCAGAACTGTTATCTCAAGAGAAAACAAGTGAAGTGCAGTAGATCCACAACCTTGTATTTTTACTCTCTATCTTTTGATTAAATATGCTGGCGACAGTGACACGGCACTTGCCCGCCACCAAAGTTGACCTCAGAGAAAGGAAAGCCTGATGTACCTTGATGGCTGTTGACAGCATCACAGTGTGCCTACAGTATATCTCAAAGACTGTTTAATGCAATTTACTTTAATAGTTATGAGTTGCTTGCATCTTCTGCCAGCTATGCCGACGTCCTCCTCTTGAAAGTCATGAACAATAATAGTTTCGCCGGAAATCAGCTAATTGCTGGATTGCAGAGAGACTCATCACTGATGTCTCAAAACGTGCCAAGGCAAAACCCTGAGGAATCCCTTGATTAGAGGATCTGAGAGGAGAGTGAAAATCTATGAGATGGCACATTACCATACACAACGGGCGGAATCTCTCAAAATGGCAGCAGAACTACTTTTAGAATCAGTAATGACGTTTGACAGTCAAACTGCATACTCAGGACATCTCCCAGTTATTCTGTGTTTTTTTTTTTAACTTACTCTGAGGAAACACTTGAGAGAGATAAACCTCACCTTGTCCTTTATGTCCAGAGAACAGGATGAGGTTGTCTTTCAAGGCGGACGCATTGTTGGCTAGTGTGAACTTCAGCAGGAACTCATAGAAGAAACCGAGGCTTGGAATGGAGGAGTAAGCCACAAAGGAGGTGTAACCAAACTCATCACTTCCACTGAATCTGGCACGAGTTATATTGATGGCTGCAAAGACAAACAGATTTGCAACTGGCATTGACATTTAAAGATCATGTGGATGCTGTTAAATGTTACCGTTATTAACGGATGTGGGGGGCCCTTAGCGTGTGTGGTAATTGCATGCAGGGAAAACACACCAGTTTGCAGTCTGCATCTAGTCTGACGCATCATCTCCCAACACCGGACAGGCGACCAAAAGATGGCGCTCTTGTCACATTTTAAATGAGAGGGGTGGGTGAAGCATTTTATTTTCTGAATGCCATGAGATGATGGCCTGTTTTCGAACACCATCACCTCCTCGTTCCCATTTTATTTTCATTAGTAGCTGTTTAGGAAGGATTTCGGCGAGCGAGCATTGCTTCATACATAATGTTCACTTGGGTGGGACAATAATCCCAGTGATTATCAATTACAATCACATGCTTATTTATTCAGAATGCATCGTTGATTCAATAATGCCCTCTCTTGTATTCCATCTTAGCATACCCATCTACTTGATTTTACACTGGGGACTCAATGTAAATTTCCCCAGCTCATTCAAAACTACACGCTGGCATGTTTTTACTCAGCAATGAAATTTCAAACACAAACCTGCTCCACTTCACTGCGACTACCTTGCATATATTCTTACCTAGCCCCCGGCAATGGCTAAGTGGGGTTCAGAACTCCCCCCTGACGGCCCAGAGCTCTGTTTGGCTTCTGAATTATTAATAAAGCTGCTGTTATTATCTTGTCTGGTAGAGCTGTATTTGCCAATTTTTTATTGAATGCCAAAGTGTTTCAGCTATAGTTTATTTTAAGCTGTTGTGCGTTTGAATTGGTCAGCTCTAGATGATGATCTTTTTGCCCTTTGACGACAACTAAGCTCTGCCCACCTGCTTAGACCAGCTACTACAAAGATGTCAGTGCTAATACAGAATTAACTGTCTTTTGAGCTTGTTTATGGTAAGTTGTTCAGTTCATGAACAGCATACCCTTGAATCTACCAGGGCAAATAAACCGGGTATCTATTTATCTATCTGTGATTTAGGCGAATTTCAGATAGACATGCATACAACAATACACTGAATTATTACAAGTGTGATGTAGTACTGACTGTTTTCTTGGGCAGTAGCTGTTTTATATAGGAGAGTGATTGTACTGGCCATGTAGCCGTTACCTCTGTGTGTGCTAAACAGGATACATTTGAAACAAATCACAAAGGCCCATAGTTCATGTAATAGGAGCTGACAGTATTGTACTTATTGCTGGGTGAACAACCACTTCCTGACAGTTGAGATAATGGAAGTGTAAGTGTTTAGGTTTGTGTTTTATTTCTTTATTTTAAGCACCCAGTAGATGGACTCCTCTCACCGGACTGCCTTAGGTGTGGAGCATGGTTGTTTTTGTTGGTATCAACTGAAGATGTACGTGACTCAGTAGACCATTAAATAGACACCCGATTACTTTCAGGCCCTCCGAGTGACATGGGTATTGTGTGTGGTGTATGAAGACACAATTTCAACAGAACGCAGAACACAGTATACAGTTATGTGTTGCTAGTCTTGTTTTTTTTTTTGCTGTCTCTTCAGTCATATCGAAGTACAGTATTATAAAACACTACATTGGCCTGGTAGAGGTAAATAGAACCAATCATTAACAAAGAAGCTAAGAAATACATGGCATGCATATACGGACCATAACAGTCAAATTCTTTAAAAAAAATACTTAAATGCCACTTAAATGGCATTTCCGCTTTGTTGGGCATTGCTGAAAATAGCCGTTATGTGTCTCTCGTGGCTGTATTTATTCAAATCTGTCTGCATTATCTTTCCCTGTATTATTCTTCTTTCCTGCTCTCCCTCTCCATCTCTTTACATTGCTTTTACATGTGCGCTGTAGTGTGCACTGTACACTGTGAGCCTGACCACATCCATACTGTATATGGGTTTGAATATCCAAGAGCAATGTGAGCAGAATCTCATTTCTGTGCATTCAGACCCGCCACTGCATGCATCCTGGCCTGAATACTCCGCATCGTATGGAGACAGACTGAGGGTAAAGTTAGCATTTAATGAAATTAAATCCACATCTGGATTTGAGAAACATTCTTAAAAGAAGTCATAGTTCTTGCATTTTGTGCTCCATTAATTCTAAATATTAATCTTTAACAGGAAATACAGGCAACTTGTGTACAAAGGTAGGCCATTAATAATTCTGAGTGAAGCCATCTTAAATATACATTAATGTTTCATGATTGCGGCTCTTGAGGCACACTAGCATCTATAGCACTTCCTACTCTCCCCTTCCCTCCATTTCCTGCTTGTTGGTGGACCTGCCTTATCTGCTCCCAGAGTGCACAGGGGGACCAAGAACTGGAAATAGTACATTTATAAAAACCCTAAACCATTTCCCGCTGTGCCATGTTTGCTGTTGGACATGCAATTTTTGCAGTTTTTCAGACAGAGAAAAAAAGAAAACTCCCATGCTATCACTCACAAGTATTTTTTGAAAATAAATAAATAAAATATATATCTACAGCCACATGAGGAAAAGTGCTACACGTTTCAAGTATAAGAAAGCTCTGAGAGGTAAGGAGACCTTAGGAGTGATCAGTTTTGACTCTGATCTTATCTGATGTTATCAGGATTAAAATTTAAATGTCACCCATACTTAGTGTGACACTGGGAGATTAGAGTACTCTATTTGGCATCAGGATGCTCAGAGTGTGTCAGGGGCTATGTGGCATGGCTGAGCGACTCATATGCCAAGCACCCCACTGCTCCTACAGCCTAATTTAATCAAATAAGACCTTTTGTTTCTGAGAACCATAAGTTGTGAAGCCTCCTATGTTCTTATGCTACTACTATTTGGAATTGAAGCCACTAAAGGTAGGTTAAGTTTCCAACTCACAATATCTTGCAATTTACAACACGGATACCAAGCAACAGAAAAGCAATTTGTCTTGCAGGTTAGTTTGACTTCAGAGAACAGAGAAGATCATGTTATTCAAAGAGTTTTTGCATAGTTTCAATTTTTGGCTTAGGCTGTGACTGTTGAAAATTGTTATCAAAAAAAAAATCTTTGGCTGTTTTTCAATTAAGAAGAAGGCAGGCTCTTTTGGGCCACAGTATTGAAATAAAAACCTTTTTACAGTTGCTGAGAAATAAGCTCTTATGAAGTGAAGGAAAGTCTTGGAATATTCAGCAAAGCAGCCGTCAGCTCTGAATTGATTATCTCAGTAATACTGACTCCATACGTGGAGGAGGACATTCCTGCTTTTTCAGCATAATCTTAGTTCCATTAACCCCTTTACTTAACGACAGGACTCTCATTCTACCAGCCGTTCAATGCTCTCATTCACTAACTGTCAACCGAACAGCCTCTTACTAAACTGCATTGATCTGTGTGGAATTGGTCTTTGCAGCACTTGCCTTCGTCACACAGTAGGCCTTGTCGTCCGTAGGGGCAGAGACATACAGCCTCCATTGGGGACTTGGGGATGCATGTGGCTCCATGACCACAGGGGCTGCGTTCACAGGCAGTGAACTGGCACAGCCGGCCAGTGTAGAGCGGGGGACACTCGCAGAACCAGTCCTCTGCATCACTAAACACAGAGACACAGAGGGACAGATCATTAGGCCAGAGGTGCAAACGGACCCTGATAGGACCATTAATACAAGTTTTACATAGTCGCACAGAGGTCAGAGCACACAGGGAGAGGAGCAATGATAGTGCAACTAACACCATAATGGATGAAAACTTGTTCAACACAGCTGAATCAGAAGAGATTTGCAAAAATGTTAAGAGTAACTGTGTGCAGCCTGATGGAATACATTCGACATACTTGAGATCTGCAGGAACACGCTTGCGTGTTAAATGGACAGCTGGTTGGCGGTGGAAATGTACAAGAATCATGCTATGGATTTATTCATCGAAGCAGCAACTACAGATGCATGTATTTATTTGACTCTTTTAATCTGGTACAGGTAAACACACACACCCTGAATAATAACCACAGGAAACCGATGATTAGGAGTGTTTCAGAAAACATATAGCCAGAAAGTGTACAAGAGATTTCCTATCTCTTCCTTCCTCGATTCATATGCGCGTGCTTCATCTCTAGGCAAGGAGTGAGTGGAGGGTGGGCCAGCATGCAAAATAATATCCAGACGGGGACTTTATAAAATGCTCTAAGATGCGTGCAACTTTGAAAGGTATAATATCAGATACAGGAAGCATTGGTGGGGTTTCAAATCTATAAATTAATAATGTGCTTTGAGCAGCAGCACTGCAGGATGTATTTTGCTCCTTGAGAAACCGGCTCCTTGAAATGAAATATTTACATTCTGTCACCGGAGTTGAGAATTGTTGGATATGACTGTATTGAAGTACAAAAAGATGCTGCAGTAATGTAGTAAAAACCTCCAGTGTATGAATATTAACAGGCTGCTAATGTCAATTTCAAGACATCCTAAGGGCAAGTGATACACAGCTACTCAGTGCTGCTACTGCTGGCAAATCATGACTGTTGTTTTTAAAAGACAGTCACAGATGGAAATTGTCTTGCTTCTTAATTTGATGTTGCACACTGCATCCTAAAATACAATTTACATGTTATTCGTGAAATAAGGGGGTTCAATCTTAATTTGAGAACATGAACTAAGAGCTATAATCCATGTTTTCTACTTATTCAACTGTCTGGGCGCCGCTGATTTGCCCTTTGCACTTCCAATTACTGCTTGCCTTAAAAAGCTGGTGAGCTAGTTGCACTAATTGTGAGATTCTCTGGATGAGAGTATCTCCTAAATGCCAAAAATGTAAACAGAAATGTTGATGACTTTGCAGATTACAGGTGGGCAATTACAGATTTCTAGCCTTGGGAAAACAGTTGTTCATGCTCACAAATATTGACTGAACTGCTCAAGTTCTTAGGAGAGATGTGAAGATTCTGCTTTGGAGTGGTTTCACACCTGAAGGATCAAATCATCACTGGGCATCTTTCTGAGACACGAGTGCATTCACAGTGACTAGATGGTAACACTTCACAATAAGGGTACATTAATTAAGGTTTAGTTAACCCTTAATTTACAGTATGTGTCTAGTAATCCTTTACTAATGGTGTTCATGTTAACTAAGGTATTGTGGTTGGGTTGAGGCATGAAGTCACTGAGGTTAAGGTTAGAGCAAGCTTATGGTCAAGGCTGTTAATTAAGTTAGTTAGTTAATGCTTAATAAGCATTAATAACCGTTAATTAATGTACCCGTATTGTAAAGTGTTACCACTGAACCTGTGTTCTGCAAAAGAAAGTAGAGGGAACAGTATTCCCTCTGATCACTCACACTTTAGCTAATTGTCTGGAAAAGAACACAAGTAAACAAAAAGACAGATGAAGTTTCACTGCTGTCAGGAGGCAGAGCTCACCAAACATCCGTCATACAGTGGAGGTGCGACAACTGAGACTGAGGCTGTGAAAAACCCTTATTGTATAATAAATTGCCAAATTGGCATTTTTTAAAGATGATTCTAAACAAATCCTGATGAGTGCAACAAAAAGTATGGGAGCGACTATGTGCATGGTTCTAATTTCGCAGCTCTATGACCCAAGTCATGCATCTCATGCTATCAGTGGCTATTTTTAAGTTTGCCACTAGGGGGGCAAGCGTCTAGAAATAAAGCGGTTTGACCCAGGAGTCGCCGTTTTATCTCTGCTTTCTAGGGGTCCGTGTTGAACCGCGCATGTGTGACATCTGAAAGTTTTCTAAAACGGTTCCTTTAGAAGCAGAAACACCAAGACATAACATCAAGCTTGAAGAAGAAATCTTTCAATTATTCATGGTAGGCAACCATGGCTGGCATGCACGCAGAGGATAAATATCATGTTAGGATCCAGTTCATGTCATTTCACTTTGGAACATACCAAGGACAAGAACATGGCTGATCAGAGGGAGAGAATGACAAGTAAGCTATACTAGCTGCTACAATGTACAGATACTGTTGGCTTTTGGCAATCTTTTTTTTTTTTCATTTTACCTCTACTTCATCTCAATGTAATATAATGTTGTTGGCCTACTCATTTGAAAGACATCATCACATTAAAGTTTCCTTTTGCTTGAATTAAAGCTGTCATGCTTTTTATTTATTTAACTACAACAATCAAAAGGTGTATATAAATGTACATAAATGTAACCTCAGCGCAGCTAATGAAAAACAATATTGCATTATTCATCCATACACTCCCACCTGCCACATGGCAATCTTGTAGCTAGCACACATTTCATATTTCACTAAATTTAAAGGCTTGCAGAGAACAAGAACAACATGTACAAAGACATTTCTGTAGTTCTGGTCAGCAAAGCTGTAGCACACTGAGCCATGCAGAGCTTAAACTGGCTCACTGTAGGATTCTGTAGGGATAATACAGAGGACTCACTCGATAATAATGAGATAACATTGATCCTGAAACATTTAACAATTCAATTCCCTCACTGGGTCAATGAAGGAATGCACTTTCAGATCAGAGTGTCAAAAAAGCGACTTACAATGAACAGTATGGTGGGAGTCAAAATCACTCTCGAATAAGATCACTTGGGTTTGGGGTTTTGTCTTTGCAAAGAGCTATAAATATCTTTGTCTTCTTACAAAACAATTTTAATCTCCAGTTACAACTGGCTATGCCTTTAATTTGACTTTAGAGTTAAATGAGTAGATTCCATGTAATTTATGAGAAAACAAACCGTTCTTTTGTCAAATGATTTGTGTATTACCACTGAAAAAGCAGCAGGGGACATTTCTGGTTCCAGAGGGATATTTGTTAAAGTGTGGATGGAGGAGGCAAAGGAGCAGGGTTGAAAAACACTTGAGTTTTTAATTGGTTTAATCAAAAACTTGATGTGTGGGGTGACACAAGGTTATTTCGATTTGCCAGAGGCAATCACTTTGATTACAAAATTGTGGTAATGTTTGGAGTACAGCGATTTGAATATGTTAATCATACAAATGCATGAAGTGAGTACTTGCCATCGCATGCCATTCAAAGACAGCACAGCTAAAGCACACACAGGTTAAATTATTAAGAAAGACTACATTTTTAATCTAATGAGTACCAGATAAAATTATTAATAATTGACCAGTTAGCTTATGATCTCTCTGTCTGCTAAAACAATTGGCTGTGCGGCCACATACATTTCTTAAACCGTATCCCTTGTAAGTTATTTACATAACACTTCTCCTTTTCAAGTGGACGCTGGTATGCAAATGCTTTTCTAAGTCACTGATGAGGCTTTGCTGCGATGGCAGTCTTCTCTTCAGGGAATGAAAGCATTTAGCTCACTTCATTGTGTGTTAAAATAAAAAGGACAACTGGGTGTAGCAGATATTATTCATGGAGAAGAACTACTTTGGTCCTGAAACACCATTTGGTTTGCATTGTTTTAAATTGCCAAAGGCGCCACTGTACCACAGACACTAAGATATTTGGTGGGTGGCAGGAGAAAACGTGCGAGAGATGACTAGTTCTTCACTCTATTATTTGTCATCTGAATTTTACCATCGGCAAAGGAAGGAGGTGGACATTTAGACATGGGATTCAGCTGAAGTATGCAGACTGCTGTTTGAGCAGATGGTTGTTCTACATTTCTCTGACCTCATCCGTTCACCCTTACAAACATTTCTTTGGTTGTAAAGAGGCGTGATGTCTGCTAAGTCTGTCATGGAGCCAAACTACTTTGAAAACACCCCACCATGAAGTCTACTTTAGATGCTACTTTAAATAAAATCCCTACAGAAAGAAGACATAAAGAAAAGCATGCGGGAACTTCTCTCAAGGGATCAGACACTATTTCTACAGAGCCCAACCTAGAACACACTGCACTCCGGAAAAAGCTGTGCTTCTCTATCACACTTTTTTATTTTATTTCTATTCAGGCGTTTAACCTCAAGTGTAACACTTTTCAAATACATCGGCGGATTTATTCAGGTCATTTTTTTTGGCATTGCTAAACCCCAATTAAAATTAACTAGCTTACCTTAAACTTCCCTAAATGTGTATTGTCCATATATTTTCAACTCATATTGAACATTATGATTGATTAAACTGAAATGTAACACTTCTATGTGTCATATTAAATGAAGCTGACTCCCAGTGATTTAACATTGATGAATCAGCTTCAGACGACGGTCAACAGCGGGAGACGGTGCGTGTTGACTGTCGATTCTACCAGCCACTTTGGCGGGTGACATTTTCTGATCTATTTTCTGTGTGAGCACAAAGCTTGCCCAATACTGCAGCTGTGCGTGATGCATGCTGTGAGGTGGCACTATCACTGGCCTTCTCTCTCGCCAGTGTGCGACTTGTAAACAGCGAGCTCTCATCGGGCAAAATGAAAT
>OMOV01116069.1:0-15871 GCA_900312565.1 Beryx splendens
TAAACATGCCAATCCCTGTGAATGATGCAGACCCCCTCTGCGCAAAATAAAGAACACACACACACGCGCACACACACACACACACACATGCACACACACGCACACACACAGTTGGTGTAATTTTGAAAATGGCGGAACACAGTGGTGGGTTGCATCATTTATCCAAGTTTTGTCAAAAATTCAATCAGCAAATGACGGGTGACAAATGGATGGATGGACGTTCATTCAATTTACCAAGTGGTACCAAGTCACCAGATTCCAAAGTCCAGGTTTTGTTAATCACTCAGTGAATTATATCGAATTCAATCATCTACTACTGACTGAATCCAGTTGTACTTGATTTGTCGGAGGCGGCACCACAGTTCCGACAGTCTTGTAAATCATCGGCTTATGTTTGTCTTAGTGTGAACACGTGAGATCATCGCCTCAGCTGGTTTTGGTGCTTGAAATATTTGAGCAGATCAGCGGCTCTCAACCGTGTAGCACGGACGGCCAAGAGTCTCCAGGCTTTTCATTCTAACCAATCACTGCAGCAGCCAATCTGACTGATTATTTCCTGCTCTCTGGCTGAAGGTGTGTTAATCAGCGGAATCAGCTGCTGTAGTCTTTGGCCGGAGTGAAAACCTGCTGACTCTCTGCTCTCCATGCTACGTGGTTCAGAACCACTGGTGCAGATGGTAATGTGCTGCACAAATGTTTGGGCAATACATCTGTCCAGTAAAACTATTTCTATTCAAACAAACTTTGTGCCATTTTAATATTATACGCTGTGAGCAGGAATACAACGGAAAAACACACGAACAGACTCTAGTCTAGCCCTTTCTTTTCCCCCCTCTCTGAACATCATTGCGGTGTTTTATTCCAGCTTGCGATGTTTTCACCTCACTGCAGCGCTCTACAAAATCACAACAGCCATCAGTGAGCTGTTAAGACAATTTATCGAATGGTACCCACCGGACCCTGCAGGTTCAAATGCGGAAATCTATTAATTGTCTAAATGGAAAGTATTGATCGAATAGAAGTTAATACGAGGATGTCCACTGAAAAGTTGCTTCGAGGGAGAAATGGGTCTCGGCCCTTACATTTAACACTTAGATTCGAAAGTGAGTTGTTTTTTTTTACACAACTTTCCAAGTTGAAAAATCTGTGTGTATTGAAACTCATGCTGAATGCTTTTTGGAAAATGACAGAGCTCTAGGATTGCGAGATATTTTGACTTGCTCACAAAACGGGGTTTGCCAAATTGACATTGCATTTGATTTAAGCATTGGAATATTAGCGTACATCCCTCATTTTAACTTTCCTTCCCGTGAAATTTGTTGAATGAGAGTTGAATGTTTACAGCAGGTTGCGGTTTAAGTGGGGACTTGACAAAATGCTTTTTGAGACTGCAGATGATACACAAGCTGCATAATCTTCTCATTGTTAACTAGACTCTTAAAGACAAGAAAGGGAGAGGCACATCTGTTACATCTATTGCAGAAAGTGCTCCTTGTACGAGGGGCGGCATGCTGGCCAAGGGAGTCTTGATCTTTGACTAATAGCTAGCAGCTGCAGGCAGCCTTGGAGTTGTAACATACTGGTGTCATACTAGGTTTAGTGTACAGATGGAAAGGAAGATACTCGCATTGTTGAGCAAAAAAAAACCAAATTACTTTACAAGTCTTGGTTAAAGCCTTTTTCGTACTCCCTTGTACACTGCACAAAGTCATCACATTATTAATGTGCTGTAAAACATAAGGGAATAAATGTTGCCAGTAAAATAAAAGCCATTCAAGGCGCCTTTCATCTGAATGGAGCCTGCAAACTGTATGACTTTCAGATTTATCTGCTTTGTTCTTCACGTCTGGTGCTAACCAGGCTCATTAATGACAGTAGAACTTTCTTAAGGCTACATGAAAAAGAAGTCTCAAATTGGTCAAACTAAAACAGAGAATCTGCAAGGTTAAAATCACAGCTTAGTTTGGTTCTAACATGTTTTTTTATGGGGAATCAAACATTTAAGCAGCTACTTGAGATATTTAGAGAAACAGCAGTAGCATAATAGGAAAAAAATCCAAAGTGCAGGAAGCTGCTATAGTCCTAGCGGAAATGTCAGCTAATTGAAGCAGTTTGAATCACTCCACTCTGTCAAAATGAGGTCTCTCACTGTCAATAAATCAAACAAATGCAACAAACCTGTGTGTGTGTGTGTGTGTGTGTGTGTGTGTGTCCTGCACATAGCGTTTATCTTAATTTTTAAGTAAACTACATGAATAAATGACACATTTAGCATGTGCCTCTTAGGGTTTGCTCTCAATCGATGTGAGCAAAATAAAGTCTTCACATAACATCATACTCGAAAAGGTTTTGCACTTTACATTGTTGCATATGAGTTTCAAAATATGTGTGTAACACTATCTCCATTAGAACTGGACCTGTTTTACAAGGACCACTGATCTGTGTCTGCTTCATTTTGAATTCTTTACAAATTAATCATTTATAAAAACTTTTTTCTTTTTTCAAAATTAATATCATGAAAACATGTGTTGAGTATCTCAGCAACATTTTGGTTACAGAAGTAAACAACAAGAATCCTCCGCCTTTAAAGTGCCTGATGAAATGAAAGTGAAATGAAAGGAAAAACTACTTTACCATAGGCTATACAGTTTCATTATTCCCAAATAAATATCACGAGTTAGACAAAAATAAAACGTGATTTGCAAATGCGTAAAGTGAGCTTTACTCATATTTTGTCTATTTCACAAACCTTCTGTCCCTTTCCTTTATTTGTGGAACGCTCCATATGCATTCACACATCAGTTGGATTCTTTTGAAACAATCCTCTCGTCGACTCTGCAAACCTGCTGCGCAAATGTCTCCAGCCAATCAGGTTACAGACAAGGGTTGGCTGCTCCGACCAATCACAGCATGCATCTGCTCAACCAATCAGTGCAAACTTTACTACCCACTAGCCTGCCAAGGTCTCTGGCGCTGCCTACAAAAGACGGAAAAGACGAAGAAGGCCGTTTCGTGAAGAATCACGTCCATGTGAAGAAGCCGGTAGTAGAGGTACTTCTGCATGTTTCATTCCTTTTCTGACCAACGTTACGAACGATTTCAGGTAGGTTTAGAGAAGAGAACTACTAACGTAGCTAGCTAGCGATAGTTTGAAAGTTTGAAAGAAACAACACTGAGCTCAGTATGCTAGCGCAGCTAAATGTACGAAACTATACGCAGCTAACGTAAGCTAAAGTTATCTGTAGCTCCACTAAACTTGGATATTGCAAAAGAGGAATATCTGTCATATAGTTTCGTACATTTAGCTCTGCTAGCATGCTGAGGTCAATGTTGTCTCTTTCAAACTTTCAACTTTGATTGGTCGGAGCAGCCAACCCTTGTCTGTAACCTGATTGGCTGGAGACATTTGCGCAGCAGGTTTGCAGAGGATTGTTTCAAAAGTCCACAAATGAATCCAAGTGAAGCGTGAATGCGTATGGAGCTTTCCACAAATAAAGGAAAGGGACAGAAGCTTTGTGAGTTTAAAATATATTTGTAAACCAATAATTTATTTGTGAAATAGAAATAATATGTGTAAAGCTCACTTTACGCATTTGCGAATCACGTTTTATTTTTGTATGAATAATGAAATTAATCTATCTTTATAAGGTTTTGTTATCTTTGCCTGAGATCGTATCAGGTCCCAAATAAAGACAACAAGAGAGACAAGGTTTAAATATGTTGTTCATCTGAGGTTAAATAGGGATGCTCATTGAAGATGCAACGACAAGACCTAGGAGGCTGAGACAGCGAGAAGACATGCAGCTGCATAGGGGCACGGTATATCATGAATACTAATGCTAAACAGAGTCTGTAACTCTAATTGTATTCCTGTTAATCAGCAAGACTGACAACAGGCAGGGCGAGCTCTAGAGGACTGGGAAGCAATCTATTAACATACAATATGTTGTGCTTGTTAAAATAATGGAAAAGCTTTGGGGTGGGGGAGGCCGAGGAAGGTGTATTGTTCTCCTCGCTGTCGCATTAGTTAATTGCAAATCTGAACCCTTTAAAGCCTTACGGAAGTTTGTGCAGTTTGACAAGCTTCAGGAAGACTTGAACTCCATACACACGCTGAATTGTTGCCTCTGGTTAATCCTAATGGAACATGCATTGGCCATGCAGCTTATGTTGTTTTGGCACTTATTAATAGCGCATTTAAGGCAAATTTTAATGTGGTTTCAGGGAATCTACAATTGAAATAAGAGATAAACAGGAGTCCAGATCTCTTTGGTCTGTGGAAGTCAGTAATGCTTGACTTGTCACTAAAGCTCCTCTAATTGGGCCCTAGGTGGAGTTGGATGGGGGTTTAGGGACTGACTGACTTTATTTTTCAGATCTCTCCTTATAAAGAAATCCATTCATTAATTCTGCTGTGCGCTTTAGATTTTGATCTCTTTGCTCCCGACTAAGAAGCACTATGTATTACATTCAGTGTGTACTGCGCTCACATCTGCCCTAACACATTTATTTTGATCAGATAAGGGCAAACTATCGTGCTGCTATACTGTGCTACACTAATTCACTTTGGGTCAAATTGGTCCAAATTGAATCTTTTATCTATTTACTATTTTCTGTGAAACAGCAGATGTGAAAATATTCAGCAAAAGCTATTACACCATTTTGGGCGGATAAGACTGAAATGCATACATTCGTTAAAGGCTCTGCTGGAGTATATGGAACAGAGCTATGTGACTTGGGTGCTCACAGCTTGTGACAGAGTGTTCACAGGCCTGGGTCCCAGGGGTGCTGCGCAGGGAGGCTTCACCGCTGTGCCTCATCCTCTCAGCAGACATGGACAGCAGAGAGTGGCAGCCCCGAGGGAGAGCCACTCAGTCCTGTCTGCTCACTGGCAAAAGCACAGACACACACTGTCAGATATGTCCTTCCACTGAATAGCCAAACTTTTGTGGGAACACGGAACTACACGACCCCTTAGTCTTTACCCCTGACCGCTGTATGGTTTGAAATGTTTCCACCTCTGTAGCCCGAGGTCAGTATGTTCAGACAGCGCTTTGTCACAAAGGTTGAACTGGGACAAAGACAAAAGCTATGATGATATCCTCAAAATACTCTCTGCTGACAAGTGATCACATGCTCTTGAACGTGCCTATGCCTTTTTTGTCAGTTATTTTCAGCAGCTTGGTTGCAGCAGGTGTGTTTCTCCTCCTAACTATGTATCTTGTGTTTTGGGGGCGCTGCCGTGGGCTGGGCTGTTAGAATTAACCCATAATATCACGAGTGATAATTCCCAAACTTAACATCAGTCTCAACAACAGTGGGCTAATGGGCAATGGGCTAATGACCCAGGTGGCTTGAATCCACCCTGTCTGCCAATTGTGTCTGTAGGAACGCCCGACCAAGCCGGAGATAACAACGGGGGCGCGAACCAGCGGCCCCCGTGTTGGTGGCGAGGGAATAGACCGCTACACCACTCGGGCGCCCTGCTAACTTGAAACGGCTTGTCCAGCTGTCCAGAAACTGCATGGTTTAAGCAAGCAACAGACTTAACTGTGTAGAAAGAATTGCAACTCTGCTCTAGCTGTACATATGTTAAATGAAGGCATCTATCATTATTATGAGATGCATTTCCACATTTTGGGCCCCAACTGGTATCTTTTCTCTCCAACCTGTTTGGCTCCCGACACCATCTGATATAATGCTAACAGCGTCTGTTGTCTTAAGATGGGAAATGCTTGTAAACTTATAGATGCAGCCTGATAATATATTACTCATCATTACTCATACAGTGTAAGTTACACTAGTTAAAAGTACAGTATGAGCAGCAGTTTCACATACCATGTGGAGCATGTACTGGCAGTGTGTGTAGTTTCAGCATTTTTAGCCTTTCAACATTCTGTTTCTTGATGTCAATCAAAAATCTCTAATAGGCAATCTTGCCAAAACCAATTAAGCTGCAGTAAATCTGTATCAAGAATTCCCCTATTAAAATGGAAGCACTCTTTGGAGACACTTGCCAGGACTGCAGAGTTAATTAATCCCTACAATCAGAGGTCTGATGAAATAAGAGCTGAGTGTTGCCCCTCCCAAGACAACTGTTAACAAAGCTGTACTGCTCTTATTAGTTCTGCAAACTGCTGATCAGACAGCACTGAATCTAGAGCCCATCACAACATTTTCAATCAAGTGTTGCTCTTAGGAATTGCACTGAAGGTATAATTGTGACCAAAACTACTCAGCTCTGGACCGTTGCACTGCAGCCCTGCGGGCATCGTAACGATCAAGGCTAAACATACAGCATCTAGGATTGGAAAGATCCTGTCATCCCAGGGACCTGTAACCTGCAGCCGCCCTGTCACAGAACAAATGCAACAAGGAGGTTTATTTTGAACTTTTCACTCAATAAATTGACACATTGTTCCGCTGCTCTGTCACAAATGACATAAGTGTTAAATGAGGCTGAGACAAGGATTGAATCAAAATTCATGAATGTGTCATGTAGCTGTTGAACTCCTCTTCAAGCATTTTGAATGTGCTGCAAACCGCAGTTCATGTAAAATATTACCAAAAGACATTTGGACTGCAGGATTACACATGATAGCATCATTTTTACACATCTTGAAATAAGTGAGGAGTTCGGGGGTTGGCCTGTGGTCAGCTGCTCACATCTCAACTAATCACCCTGCGTCCCATATCAGTGTGAAGGCAATACAACACTAACCAATGTACATTCAACACATGTTCCTAAAGGTGCCTCGTTTGAAAGCCCCCCGTACCTTGAAGCAATGCAAAAGCTGCCTGTGTTTTTGTTGGCTTCATTCAAACATTGAGCTTCAGAAAGAATTTTCTCGTGTGTTGGCAGCGCATTACACCTGCATGAAATAAGATGGGGGGAACGGTCTGTCTACCAGTCTACCATGAGACTAATCACATCCAGGGAACTAGGGGTGATAAAGCAGCACATGCTCATAACTGGACACTAACCTTTTCAGCCAAAATGTGCCAGTTGAGGCCTAGTGTCTTTTTGTGTGATCCATGGTTTGTCAAAGACTGAGAAATTGTGATGATGATGTAATACAATTTGGGAAATTGTACTGTTTGAAACAGGGAAAAATGAAACACCTGTATTTTGACTTGCAGTAAAGTTGAAAAACATAAATCTTTATATATAAAATTTCAAATAGCAAACTAAATTGTGGCTTGGGGTTTAAAAAGCCATAGTAAACAACAACTTTGTTTATGGTCCCCTCAAGGTTAGAAGTATTTTGGGAAAACCATGACGAAGGCCACGAGCCGAAATGCGTTGGTTTTAGTAACACATATTTGTTTATTAAGTACTGAAAGTGTTGCTGTTTTTTTACCTGCCCATTCCATGCAACTTGTCCGCAGGTGAAGTGGTGCCAGAGTACTTTTTCATCTTCTTCCCAAAGGTATTTTGACAGATTAAATCTCTATTCCAAGCAACAATGAAGGAGAGAACTACAGCGGCTGTAAATGTGGGCAGTGTGGACGAGCCTAGTTCAGTTTAGTGTTGCGAGTGGAGGGTGTGGAGGCGGCAGGTTCCGGGATGCCAGAACTTGCTGCTGAGCTTTCTGGAGGCGTTGTGGGCCTAATTCAACCAAATATCTGTGATGGGAAGCACCCACTCGATACCCCCCACGCTGTTTTCTCCGCTCTCTGAGAAAGACTGTGCATGCTCATTCCTCTCTCCCCGGACGCACTTATCTGGGGACGAGCCGTTACCACCTCACTCCTCTACTGCGGGCCTCACAGCGGCTCCACTCGAGTGTGTGGAGGTTGTGCGTATTGCTCAAAGGCACCTTGCTGGTAGTTACTGAGCGAGGGGAGTGTGTCCCTTTCACTTTCTCCGCACACATTTTCCCAGCTGGGACTCTTTGCCCATGCAGGAAGCAAATAAAAAATAGAAAACAAAAGATAAAAGGCTGCCAGCGATGCCTATATATAAAATAACAAAACTGAATGTGGCTGGTAAATGACTGTGTACCTCCATCCGCTGTTACAGCAACACAAATCTTAGCTGTAAATTGTAGGTCCCCAGAAGATCATTATGGAAGCTCTGAAGACTATATTTAGTATCCTACTCCAATAAGTGCACAGTTCTCACCTGACAGCGAGCCATTATTCTGAGCATAATTAGGATAAAGGTGAATAAAGGTATCAGTGGGTCCACAACACAGCGAGAGTCGACATTAAAGCTCAATAAGCAACATGACAATGATAATCACTTCTTGATAATCACTTTGCCATGGTGACATGTTTATGATTAAACCGGATACTTCTCTCTGTTGTTATCGCTCTATCGCTCTCCAGCTTCAAATCAGCGGCGCTTCTGGCCCTGGTGGCGCCCTGGCCGAGATGGCCCCGCCCACTTCAGAGTATTTCCATGTCTCCTTTCACTGTAGGTCTGCAATAAGTCCTTTACATTAACTCATTTATTTTGACAGAATGAAATAAAATTTAAAAAAAATCAAACCTAAAAAGAAACTACAACTAAAAACTAAACTAAAACTAAAAAAACTAACTATAACTCTATTGTAAATGTATTGTGAATAATAACAGAACATAGAAAAATAAGAAAAAATAAAGAAAAACATATACACAGAATTTTTTTTAAATCCAAAATACACAAATAAAATAAAATTGAACACAATGGAGTTTCAGATATTGAATACTGCCTGAAATTTCTTGACATATATACACAAACAACAAAATTGGGCTATAACAACCTTTTAATACTATTTAATGAAATATAAAGTTTTGATCCACATGGGTTGAAAAATGATTATTCTGGAAAGGTTTGCGAAGTTAGGTTAATTGCTAACATTTTTTTTCTAATAATATTTATTATTTTGTATTTGAAAATGGGGAAAAAAAGGGGCGGTAGCTGAGATTTTTACTGCCCCATAGCACAAAATGACCATAATATATCTGTGGGGGTTTGATACGGTTGTTGATCGATACCAATCACTCAGCCTTACCAGGTGCTGAGATTTCTGCCTTTCTAAACTCACTTATTCATACTGGAACAAAATAAACATTCAATTCTTCTGCCATTCAATTGATCGCTGATTCAGCAGCAGCTCATAGACTTTGGTAAGATCCTGTCATTCACCAGGTGCCCGGAAGCTCATTCATTCACATGCATGCCATAATTGATCTTAACCCGGAAAAAGCTCATTTGTCAACTCTGTTCTGTTTGACAAGACGTGATGACTGTGACAAAAATGGTTTGTTCTGTAAATGTCATTGCTTTACATACAAAAGCAGCTACGTGACAGGTGGTGGAGGGTTCTATAGGTCGACTCCTTGGGAGCGGGAGTGTGACGGTTTCTCCTTCAGTGAGATCAATCCATCCGTATACGGGCAGGTTTATAGGGAAAGAGGAGAGAAAAATCATCTTAATATTGGGAGATGGCTGAATTGTTCACTCTGATTACTTCAGCCCTCACAACCATCCATTTTTTACTCAGTCTGGCTTTTTAAAATTATCTCCATTAAATATTTATACATTTAGTTATTTATTAAGTATAAGGCCTGCCACGCTGCTGTTCATTCTCTCTTGTCATGTCATTTCTGCTCGCAGTGTGAGGCCCCAGTAGGGGATGGGATTCAAATCCAGCCGTCCCACCTACGCTCCAGAGAGGCTGCAATTTCAGGCAACGAAGGCTCCTGACAAAGCTTACCCTGTTTATCCAATAATCATTTATTTATAGTATAATCTGTGCTTGAGTATTCCCGGCTCAACTTTAGCTTGCTACATATTATCATATAAGTATTCTATGAATTTTTCAAGTCAAAGAATTATTTACAGAGGCTCAAAACGTGACCTACCTCAATGATATTTAAACCTGCAATAAGCAAAATCAACATGTGCTACATGGAGATTTCCGTGAGACGTAATGATATAAACAAATAGCCACACACGTGCAGCTGTGTTGCAGCTTGATATTTCTCTGTAGGTACGTTTATTTCAGCCATTAGCCTTTATGCACGGTTTGTCCTAAAGGGTTCTGTAGCGCAGCAGGTTCGCTGTGTGTTTACAAATGTGTTGCGGTTTCTGTCACCCTCTAGTGGTCAGAAAAAATGGCTTAGTGTAGCTTTAAAGCTGCAATTTTGAATATTAAAACAAATGTGCTAGCACTGTTTTGGTGCTGGGTAGGTTACGCATTATCAGAGTGAGTGAAACTACATTGACTTTAAAAACTCTTTAAAAACACCTGTTAACAACAGAGTGCTGTGGTAGCACATGTAACTAAGAGAATCGCTGAACAAATATTGAAATAATGTGTTAACTTACCCACTGCAGTTACAAAATCACGGAGCTACTTCCTGGTATGTGAATGTCTGCAGGTTGCCGTGAGGACCCTGCAGCTTATGACCTCTACCGTAGGCTACTGCGGTGTACAAGCGCAAGTGTTTGCCGGCTACTCATGCTGTACTCTGGTGCAACAAGTGATTATCTCCATGTTAATCACCCGTCCAACTTCATTCTGTGGCAGGGGCGGAGCTAGACTCTCAGCACAGAGGGGGCGGAGCATTCTTGAGGGGCCCCTCTGATAAAGTCATTTTAAAATTCACAACTGTAAAATAGCTGATATAGCCTATCCTATCCTATCCTATCCTGTCCTATCCTATCCATCAACACAAATTGTCACTTATTGAGCCAAGCAAGCCAAAGCTCGTCTATCGGCGGTGGTGCTGAACGCCGACAGGCCAGGTGAATGTCTCAGTACCATCTTTCTTACACGGAAATAACATAAACGTAAAATAGACACAGCGGTCTACAACACTGTACTAGGGCTGCACGATTCTGGATAAAATGAGAATCTCGATTTTCTTGCTTAGAATTGAGATCACGATGCAACAATATTTTCTGGTGTTGTAATTTTATACTTTCACATCACAGATTTCTTGAATTTTGATTTGACTTTTACAGCAATGTTTTCTGTGAATATGTTTTCAAGCATATGTACACTGTAGAAGTGGAGACTTAGGAACTAAAGAGAAAAGAGGGACAGAGGAGGAATTTAGCAGAGATTTGCGAAGGTGTAAAACACTGAAAATCAGCTTTGCCAGCTTTGATGTTTGTGAGACACTCCTGACAACTACAAAGCATGACTTACAATGTCTCACGCAGAAGCAGGTGTTAAAAAATGTGGTTGGTTCGTGGGAGAGCAAATCCATGTAGTAATAGTCTGAGATTCCCACATTACCCTGAGAAATGCAGCTCAGCGCTGTACCCAGTGATTTATTTATACTTTGCCAATGCAAACATTTTATTTTCAGAGCTGCCATATGCTTTATAAAATGCTGTTTTATTTTAAACAGTGATTGGAGGCCTGTATCTCCTCAGAGGACATTGCCCAATCTATAATTGCTGCCGCAGGCTATTAGGTGGCCTGGGTTACTTTGCTACAGTGATTTTGCATTGATCTGATGGTATTCATTTTATGGAGTTTTTTCTCCAAAGCCGTTTAATAATTGATCTGTCCTCATTATCATCAAGCAAAACTTTTTTTGATTGTTTTTTCCAAAGAGCACACATATTCACAAGCATAGCAGGGTATCACTTTTATCCACATGCCTATCAGGAAAAATCAGGATTCATTGATTATTGAACAAGTAATTAAAGTTATCGACAGTTCGACGGGATCGACAGGATCGACAGGATTTTCTTTTTCTCCTTTAATTTCTTTGTGTTTTGTTTGACAGTTTCAGTGCTTAGAGCAGTGATTCTCAACCTTTTTCACATCAAGGACCTCTAATTTAGTCCACATCAGAGCCACAGGCCCCTAACTTGATGAGATCTTGTCTCTCGGACCCAAATCTGAGAACATTTTAATTGTTAGATATGATTTTGTCCAGAATCCCATGACTCTGTATTGTAGGTGGAGAGATTACAGTCTTTCTTCTGCATTATCTTATTGCGTTAACTTCTTGGAAATTAAATATGGTTGAAGTTTAACGATTCATCAGTTTGCCGGGGACCCCCTGGAAGCCTCTCAAGGACCCCTGGTGGTCCCCAGACCCCACGTTGAGAATCAGTGGCTTGGAGGATCCACTAGTTGTTTGCCAGGAAATGTCAGTTCTTCTATGTATTTGCTCAGAAGTGGTTCATAAAATAGTTTTTTTCTTTCCAAATTAAAAGCAGTAAAGGTAATAGGTTAGGAGGTTCATTGACTCTGAAAGCCTCCTGAGTCATGATTTCTGGGCTGACATGATAACCAGCTATAGCTGATTGAGGGGGGTGACCTTCACATCTGCTTATCCAGGTCTGGTGCCCAGGGCAACCTAATATTGGCATTGGATTATTCTTACATTCCTAATTAGTGAGCTTGGGCGTTGGATCAGGCAACCTCCATCAAGGAGCACCCATGCAATTATGTTTATCACAAATCTAAATCTAACAGACTGGCGGACAAAAAGGTTTGCTGCACAAAAGGGTTTGTTGAAAATCCCACCAGCAGGGAGAATGCTGTACAGTATATAAAGCATAATTCCACCCATTTCTGACCTGGACTCTATTTTCCTATCTCTTTTCATTTTACTGATCGTTTCTGACCAAAATTTCATCATTTGCTTCACTATAGAGCTGCTTCCTTCTTACCTGATAGGGTCCACAGTTCTCCAGTACCGTCCTACAAGGCCAACATCCAGGCAAGCAAGATGGAAGCAGCTCTATAGTGAAGCAATGGCAAGATTTTGGTCAGAATTGATCCGTAAGATGGAAAACACCAACAAGGTGTCATTCGCATCTTTTTGTGCTGTGTGAAAGGAGTGCTTTAAAAAGACGTCTGGTATGTGCTGTATGTTGGTATATGTTGTTATGACGTGTTACGCTATATTGCAAAGATAACCAAGAAACTACCATATGTCATTGTGTATTTTTACCTTGAGCCCAGCTGTTGAACAGCCGAGCTGACCGTTAGATGCAACAGCTTTGGCAGTTCGGTTGAATCCATCAAACCGATCATAAATGAGTAAATTTAGCTAGCTATCTACATTTTATTATTTTAAAAAAATGCTGAACTAATAACATGAAAGGAAACTGGACAGATTTGCAAATTAACATTTTATTACAAGTCAGAGCAGAGCAAGAGACAAACAAAACTTTGGTGCCATCTTTACCAGCTGATCAGTGTAAACAACTACTTGCATGTCTTGTGTTGCTTAGCAACAAAAGCAATAATGATTGTGTGTAAAGCTGGTAAACTGATGGTTTGCAAATGGCAGTGTAAATGGGTTGGAACTTGTCACATCTGCAATTATGACTTTTTGTTCGCTCGAAAATGGCTGCAGTTATGCTTTAAAGACTTGCTTTGTCCCTTCATTAAATGAGTTAAGGAATTGCATGAAGATGATCAGACTAATAGTGAGTTAAGATATCAGTAAAATCATTCCTTTAACTTCATTCTTTAACGAATTTCTACACAAGTCACCTCAATGAAGGCAACAGTACATATACAGGCAATTATCATGTGTCCTTTCCGTGAGTAGTTGGCAGTGGGAGGCTAAACCCGAAAGGATCTTCCCTGTGGATAATAAGTCTAATGAGAAGGGCATAACTCATCTACTGAACACTTCAGAGTAGAATCACATACTTGACCTTGTGGGGCTATTCTAATGAGGAAAAGCTTTGGAGAAGTAGACTAGCGCTCCACTATTTCATTAAACTTAATAATGATTTCCTTTAATTGTGCTTAAAGGTTGAGCAATACCCTGTTTAATTAATCCGTATCTTACTTTTCACCTTTGCATAATGAGGAAGAACATGTTCAGTCTACTTTTGTAAAGAGACAAATAACAAATTACAGTGGATGATGATAATGATAAATAACTATTATAATGATATAATAATAATAATAATAATAATAAATTGTATTTATAGTGCTTTTTAAAACAACTGTTACAAAGCGCTTTCCAAAACAATTAAGATAAATAAGCGAGTACATTGAACAGAAAAGTAGATTAAAAAGTAGATAAAAATTAAAAGTAAAAAAATAAAATAAAATCAGAATATAAGGAGACAGAAAGGGTTACAAACAAATAGATTATAGGCTGTTATAGTAAATAGATAATAAAGATGAGTAGATAATAATAATAATAATAATAATAATAATAATAATAAATAATAATAACAACAACAATAATAATAAAATTGCCTAACCATAGCCTACCACTTAAGACAGGAATCAGGAATCAAAGCCAAAACCCCAAAGCCAAACATCAGCTCTTCAGTTCTGTGCTGAGCACTTCCCACAACCATCTTCTGAAATCTGTCCTGAAGTGCTCGTCTGCTGCACTTTGGTTCACAGCTCTGAGCAGATAGTTTCAAGCCTTCTTTGAAAGATAGTCAATATTTTGCTGCTACTACTATTAATCCTCATCACCTTTTGAATCAAGTAACATATTACATGAATACTTCTATCAGCTGTGGGTCAGATGAGCTCAAATTGCATTCTCTGTGTCATTTCATTCATTTACTTTTAGGTTTTTTCCCCGCTGAACTTCATTTCTGACCAATTTTCTCCCTTGGTTAAGCTTCTGATGGATAACCTGCTGTGTGAGTTGCATCCTAAGAAGCAGTCCTCCATGGGATCTGTGCTGCACCTCTCTGAGCCCATGTGCCTCTGATCAATGTTTGTCAGATTGACTGAGTTAACAGTAGCCTGGAGTGTGCACCTGTGACCTGGCTGGACAGATTATTCTACGTCACTGTTCATTAAGCCGGCGATGTTTAAACCAGCAGGACTTTGTGGTGTTTTTTTTTGCAATTCCGTCTGCTCAGAGGACAGGGCCTCAACTTTACTATTTCATTTCTGTATTTAGCTGTCTGCTTCAGTTGTCATAACACACACCCAACTGAAATATAGGCACATTAAAATTCTATCGTTTAGCACTGTCTCTAATAAGTTCAGAGCGGAGGTCTGAATCACCAATGAAGTTGCTGAAGTAACTGGAGTTCTGAAGGAAACTTACTACAGTTTATGTGTTGATATGCATAAACTGTCAATACAAATAACAATGCCGCAGTGCCACAGTGATGTGAATGCTGTATCTTTGTAAAAAAAAATAAAAACAATAAATACATTTAAGACCAGCATGATTCTCTTGGTTTCACTTCTGCGGGACCTGTGAAATGGATGAATGAATGAAATCAGTGCTCCAAGCTGTCAACTGGATTTTTGAATCTAAGTGTTTTATACTGAGGCAGCTTAATACGTTTCTTTCTGAACAGCTCATCCAACAATGAGCTGGCCGTTTGTGGTTTTAAGGATAAAGTGCTCACTATATATGTAACGGGTGAAGTACTGAGTGCTGAGAGCCGCCCCAAGAATACTGAAATTGCAGTGACTCTGCACGATGGGGGGATAAGAATGATTGGCTTTGGGGCTATTTCATTTCATATCATTGGAAAGATGAGTAGTGATCTCTGGTATTGGCTTCTGACCCGCCCTGCTGCTCATACTAAGTCACTCAAATCTACAGCTCATTTTACAGCACTCAACGAGTTGAAAAAGTGTGTTAAAATGTGTTGACTTACCACTTTGTCACTTCAAGGCAAACAGCTGACTAACCATTTCAATGACTTTGAGTATGTAAAATCATTAACTGTTTCCTACTGTGAGTTCTTGACCTGACATGTACGCGACAGGATGGCATAAGTCTTTAAATCTTCCATCTGTTCTTTACTTAGCACTGCTGTGATGCATATCATGATTTACAGTACTCAGTCGTACAGTGGGCGTCAAGAGGCAAAGTCAGCTCAGTCAGGAGTGAGGCGCTTCACTACCTCTGCGCTATCAAGCATCATGGTGGTTTGCAGCCCTTGAGAAAATCATGATATGCA
>OMOV01116069.1:15916-27670 GCA_900312565.1 Beryx splendens
TACATCCAAAATAAAGGAGATTTTTCTTCATGTTAACGTGAAGAAAAATCTCCTTTATTTTGGATGTATATGATTGGAAATACATAACTTGTCTACCAAAAGGTAAGACTTTTTGGTCACAATTCACAACCCTGTCTGACATGTATTACTGTGGCTGGTAATTTGCACTTTTATAATGCATCATGAAATTGTTTCTAGCTAGCGAACTGCAGCTTGCAAAACCCCAAATGCACTGTGGGACTGTATCGAATCTGCAGAGTGGATTGTATTAGATTACGGTAATACTGATGCATGTAATCTTTGCTTACATCTGCTCATTGTACCTCTAAAGCAATAATATTATGGGGACAAAGCATGAACACAAAAGTGTTTTGCTGTCCACATAGCCATTGAGCTCACTATTGCAGGTATTGTCTAATTATGCGCCAATGAGTGAGTAAAGCACAAGCATTTCAACTGAACCAAAATGAGTTTCGCCTGGTGCAGTGGCACAAGGGCTGCATGAAGAATGACTGGCTGCAAATGGAGCTGAATGCACCACTCTGCCGGCTCTCTGGGTGTTTGGGGTTGCACTGAAACTTTGTACACACAGTCATGTCCGCATCAAACCTGTTATTTCACTTGAGGACCGTGTGCTTCCTTTAATTTGTAGATATCCAACAAACTGTCAAACAGATCCCAGTGTTATCGCTTTCCACTCCAGAGCGCTCCTGCTTGTTGTGCCTCTTGCAGTAAACATCTCTGAGCTGTAACGTGGAGTCTCTGCTCTTGTAATGTGCACCCAGGGAACGAGTCCAAATTGCAAACCACCGTGTTGTTTCTGCTGTTTTAATGTGATCTTGAGACATGCTTTACTAAGGATATACACAACAAATAACTGCAATGTCAACAAGAGTGATAGTGTTATTAAATACTTATAAATATATAAAGAGATGCTTGCCTTTGATTTATTCAATTAATTGTCTTGAGCTATTCAACTTCACATTAGATGTGGGGAAATAAAAGTCAGGTCATGGAGATGTCCTGGCTCCCCAGGGGGCTCTCTCATTGTTGGTCCGGGTGTGAACGCACCACAAAGGATTTAATGAATGTTTTGTTTTACTGGGGCAGAAAACTTCAGCGCATGCCTGTCCAGCTGTTAAAAATATATCATAAGCTATATGTTGTATGAGCACAAACCTGTTGAGGCAGCAGTGGCTGTAAAGAGATGAGCGGTACTGCTGAGCATATGTTATTCGCTTGTGCTCTGGACTGTGATGTCCAGAGGTCTTCTTCCGAAAGATTCAAGCACCAGACAGCTATAGCCCCCTGGCTGTGTTTGCTTTCGGATCTAACTCATGTGAAATTGATGCGAGGCAGACATTGATCCATGCTGAAATGGGACAACACCCGAAACAAATGTCAAAATCATTCTCATCCATGCCTCCCTCTAAGCACCACCATTTTTCTTGTCCACATCCCTGGCTGCTACGGGAGGTCAGCCATTCAAATTAAAGGGGCATATAAAGAGTAAAGGGTCCAATTGTGAGCACCCTCGCATGCTTCAGGAATCATGGGTAAGCCAAGCATATAGATGAAAGGGGTTAGCTTCCCCCCTTCAGGGACATCTGGCATGGATAGGAATGTGCAGCCGTATCATTCTTCCCACAGGAAGCGCTCAGCCCCTACATGGCTAATACATCTCAACAGCAGCATGACATGTTATTTCTTCATCGCGGATCATGTCTGTCCTCACGTAGCCCAAAATGTACTTTCCCAATATCTCTGAAAGCATACACTTTAGAGGAAGTATAGCACTGCCAACAAATACCTGTAACTCCATGTCTGTAATATATTACAGACATTTATGAAGACTTTCTGAACTAGAATTAAGGCCCTTGGTGGGCTGTCAGGACCAGCAAGGCTTTCCTCAGAATAAAGAAAAAATGTTAATATGCTTTCATAAATGCAACTTCGTGTTTTGCATCTTTCGTACTCATCAGTCTGTTATCACCATCACTTATCTCTCCTGTTCAGACCGCCTGCTGCTCAGTGTCAAAAATGTGGCAGAGTGTGCTTTCCCAAATTTTCTGTGGTACCAGCAGGTGAATGAAATCCGAGCTCCATGGGCTTTCAGGATCTCAGCTGAATCTGTCCGCTAATTAACTGTGGTGAGTGGCGATGATGTTCTGGGTTGCCAAAGTCTTGAAGTAATGAGAATTGGATTTTCCTCTACTGGGCATGTTCTCTCTGATGTGCAAGTCCTCCGGTTTGCCTTAGGATATTTAAACATTTGGTTTCTGTAATTTTGTGAAAAAGACCACTGTCGACTTGCAAGACTTTTTTTTTTGTTCAAACATATTTAACCTGGACATTGTTAAGAAAAAACACCACAGTTAGTTGCTCTGATGCAGCCAGGAAAATGATTTAATGTATTTTGATGTAGCTATTATCTTGGTGATTGATTGCCCTACATTTGTGGCTGGCTAGCGTGCGTGCGTGCGTGCGTGCGTGCGTGCGTGCGTGCGTGTGCGTGCGTGTTCAGTGGCAACAGCCTGGCTGGGAAGAGCAGGGAAACTGAGAATCTTCATACTGTGTTTGTTGTTTGGCGGATAGATGGATAGAAAAAATTGGCTTAATTGGTTGCGAGTGCCTTCTTGTTTGGCAGCATAAGGCAGTTGTTTGGTACTAAACTAATAGGCCTGCATGGTGATGATGATGATGGTCTATGTGAAATTTGTTTCTTTGCAGAATAATTCCTCTGAAGGGGAAGGTATAAATTGCATGGCCTATTTCTGTATAATAGCAATAGATAAACCCAATTTATACTCACAACACTGACAAAGTATTTTTAGTATAACTTGAAAGATCAAGTAATATGACAGATAAAATTACAACAAAAATGTTTACTTGTAGCAGTTATAATGCATTACAATTAGACATTAAAGGATAAGTCCAGTTATTTTCCTTATTTTTTCCTTTTGCCTTCATGACGATGGATTGTGGTCAAACATTTGTCTTACTATACTGTAGAGTTTTACATAGCTAAAGAAATTAAGCTGGCAGCGCTGCTCAATGCACACCCACAGGGCCAAAGCAATCTCCCACAGCTGAACCCAAAAAGTGATTAAAACACGTCCTTTCAACACAATATAAGGTCTAGGCTGTGTACCTTCATCATAGCACGAGTTGGACAGGGGGTAACTGGGCATGAGGCAAGGAAGAGGTGGTAGAAGTCCAGCCCTGATGGCCACCGAACAGAGAGAGAGCTGATTGGTCTTGTGCTGGTGTTGCAATAATTGTCTAAAATGCTTAAAAGTGGCACAAATTTGAACAGGCAGATCTCATGTTCCATTTCAGGTCCAGTCACGAAAATGTGCACATCTCCTGATTTGAAACAAGTTGGTAATGGGGCATGGAAGAAATAATTAACTTTTGGTGAAAATCCAACGTGTGGAACCGGCATATCTAGACAATCGCATAGCGTTGGCGGAGATATGCGTTCTGAGTGCCATCTAGTTTAAATTCTGATAGAAATTACAGTGATGTGTGGGAAAACCGTCCTCAGTAATGAAGCTTTGGGTGCTGAGTTCAACAGCATCCAGAAGTTTTACAGTGAAATATGCTTTGCCTCTACAACGTGCAGCATAAAGTTTGTGCCTTCCATGAAGTTCTTAAAATACAAACATAAATTCAATATTAATTAAATATAAATTCCATCCCTATAGTCTAGCGTGGGAAAAATGTTTTCGGAACTAATTGGCATCCATATATGCCTTGTGCCAATAAAAGATAAGTCCCATGCTGTATTCACTGCAGTTTCCCCTACAGTATCTTCTAACTTTACCCCAATTACTTCCTTTCCACTCCCACTGTTCATGCCCCAGTGATCCTTTGGAAGTCCCCTCATCTCTGCATCTTAATTAGGTTCCTTGCCAAATGACCTCTATTGTTTGACCCGGTCTTCATTTCACTGGTGAATTTGATACCTGACTGTATCTAACGACCCAGGACCTTTGTCGCATGTCATCCCCCTTCTCTCTCCCAGTCTTTCCTGTCTCTCTATACGTTCATCTGTCGAATAAATGCCAAACAAAAGAATCTTATAAAAGAAAGGACACTTCAGCAGGGCGGTTACTCGCTGACATTGGGGCTTGACTCTGATCGATGAACGGTCTTCCTGCTCACCACCGACCCTGCTGCCTGAGGACTGGGCTAAAATCAACACAAACTCAACCTGCTTTGCATCAGGGCCAGCGGCGCCTGTGAATGTATTGTGCAATAACCCACTGCCTCAGCCATTATTGCTTGCATGAATGCATTGAAATCTTTTCAAAAGCCCTTATAAGCCATTACATTTTTACGTCATAGATATGTACATCAATACACATTCAGCAGTCACATAAGCTGATAATGTACAATTCCGTGCAAGCATTCATGTTTTAGTATCTATTATTTGTTAATCAAAATAACCATATGGATTCTTATTAAAGGGTTTATGAGCAAAAAGGCCACTGCTACTTTCTTGAAAGAGGGAACACACTTCTCCAAAATGTAGCCTGCTGTGTTGGAAGCATTATCAGCAGCCATCTTAGTGCATGGCTGAGTTTTCTGATGAAGCTGCCATTGCCCGAGAGCAATGATGCAGTTTGTTGGAAGGCGAGCGTTTATGTGATGGGCGCTGTATCAGCGGGCAGCAGATGATAATCTTGCCGAGTCGACACTGAAAAGGATAATCAACTCGCTTATGGCTATCACGAGAGAGAACAATGCAATGAGGGAGAAGCAGGGCCTTTTTAATTATTAATACCCTGGCACCAGGCGCTTCCATGTGGGCAGCGTTAACCTGCTGCTTGGCCATCGGAAAGGCACCATAGGAGGTTATCGTGCCCTAATGTGCTCTGCAAAGTGGCACTGCTCTGACCGCTGAGAAAACCCATTTTGATCATCATTGTGACAGGACTTTGCAAATGTAAATTCTAGCTGGGAGAGATTGGCCATCTGGTCTAGTGATCACCATTATCTAAGGCGTAAATAATAATCTTGCCTTCTGATTTCCTCTTCCCTTTGTTACGACCTCCATTCGCTGGATTTTGTTTTGATATCTTTCAGGATGTCAGTTTAAACTGCCTTTACATATAGCAAGTATATGCATTTACATAATAATTACAAAATTTACATAAAGAAGATTAGGCCAGATCCACAGCTCACCATTTTACATGAAAGTAGTAAATTCAAAGTTCCAGATGATGTTGAATATGTAATGAGAGCTAGAATGAATTCTAATAGATGTATACTGGCACTGCCATAACAACATGACATCTGGTTATATGTCCCAAAATGCATTTCATTACCAGTAGGAAGGTATCCGACTTTTCTGCCAGTGACAAAGAAAAACATTTCTCTCAGAACTCAGAAGGCATTTAATATGATATTATATTTCAAACACCTGTGGCACTTACTGCCCTGGTTTCAAAGGCATTACCTGTCCACAGCGGTTGGAAAAAGTATTCAAATGCTTTACTTAAGTCTCCAACGCTTTCTTAAGAAATCCTTTACTTAAGAAAAATACTTCATTAAAAGTAAAACTCCTCCATTCAAACGTTTATCAAAAGTAAAAACACTCATTTTGAAGAATGAGAGTATTCAGAGTATTAAACTATTGACTCATAAACCTGTAAGAAGTATTTGTTGTAACTACTCAATAAACTGTTGGATAGTTTATACTCTAACAACACAACATATTGAGCTTATCATATGTTTTACATAAAACCATATTCTGCAAAGTAACTACAGCCATCCAATAAATTTAGTGAAGTGTAGTGTAAAAGTATAAAGTCTAAAAAAATGGAAATACTCAAGTAAATGCAAGTACTTGAGTAAATGTACTTAGTTACTTTCCAACTATGCATATCCAAAACATTTAAAACATTCACACATTGCAATATCAGTTAGAAATTGTAAAATATATTTCTCTCTTTTTCTAATATCGCTCTCTCTCTCTCTCTCTCTCTCTCTCTCTCTCTCTCTCTCTCTCTCTCTCTTAAAATGGCAGAATTCCTCCTTCATGACCAAAAAAGGACAGTTTACAGCTTGTGAACTTGACAAGACAATTCAGTCACCTCAGTATACAGCTGTAGCAGCGAGTAAGTTCTAAGACGGAGCCAGAGCGGAGCCTGTGACGGTGTGACGTCAGGATGAAGCAGCTGCCACACTGGCTGACCCTGTGGGGAAGCAGGAGGCCCGTCCCCTGAGGTTAATTAGGCTGGACAGGCTAGTGGTCTATCATGCCCAGTGCAGGAGGTAGCATCTCTCTGTCTCCCTGACAGCAGTCTGGCTGGATATTGACATAAATACACATCAGGATATCCTTTGTTGTAAATGGTGTTAAAGTAAAATACAATACAATTCCCAAAGTCTGCAGCGGGCTAGAGGAGAAACATGAAAACCCTAGCGACAGCTCAATTATCCGCACATCAATCAGCAGGGGATGTGATTGGTTCTGTAAACGGAGCAGGAGTGATGTGTTGTGCTGGATCGATGGCCCAGCGGTCTGCTTCTCAGAAAATGAAGTCCACCATCATCATCACCTCCACCCCCCACAGAGCTGCTTGCATCATGTTCCTTAGCGTGCTGATGACTTCAGCATACTGTCAGTGGTGCGGAGGTTAAAGCTCTAATTGTATTTTGTGTCTCAGTGACATGTATATGTACACAGATATTGAGGAGTAACATTTGCTGATGGAAAAAATTCCTTTGCAAACTTTAGATCCCACCGTAACTCTGTTTGCTCCAGTGTTTAAGAGCAACGCAAACGGATCATTTTCAGCTTTAAAGTAAGGCTTTACAACATATGGGGAGCAGCTGCAAGGCTCACAAAAGGTGGTCACTCTCGAAAAAGTGCTGTGCTTGGTGGCTTTTTTGGCAGAGCGGAGCGCTTTCGAAAGTTGGGAAAGGTTCAACTTTTCAAAAAAGCACTGGGTCATGACATGAACCGCTTTTGTCTCAGACCAACCAATCACGATGAAGGAGAGGCTGGGCTTCAGAGGAGACTCACCATTTCCCAAAACAACAACAAGGATGGAGTGCCAGTGGAGGAATTGGTTGTTGTAGACGTGAAACTCCGGAGCTTTGTGACATGTCCAACAAAAAGTACCACAGAGACAGCGTGGGGTCATACTGGACTGGGAATATCTGGTCAGCCGTTGCTTGTTGCACAACACTGTACTGTCTGCCAGAAGAGCTAACCAGCTAAGTTAGTTAGCGAGCTAGCCAGCTGCTCACTTGACTTCAGATATCGTTATCGCGATCTGCTTTTTATTTCTCCTCACAAGAAACTCTCCAGGCGTGAACAGCCTAACTCCAGTTTTTCAGTCATACAGACAGACTTTGAATCAACGGCTGGATCAATTCAAGCCAATAAATTTGAAAGGTGAAAAATGTCTTCAACCCGATAAATCAAATGTGAACTGAACTAGTAGTGGGGTGACAGAAGCTCCACACACAGCACCACGCTGTAAATCTGTATTGGGCCTCTAACTCTTTTATTTACCACTGGCCCTCCTCTTTCTTTTTCTTACAGCTCATTTTAACATGATGTCTTTACAAGGTCAGTGTTCATAGTTTGTTTTCATAATTGTCTAATCAATTATCTTGTCTGCCTCAGTGTCATAAAAATCAATGAAATCCAGTCGATTTCTCCAAAGTCTACATGATAGGAATATTTGTCTCATGTGTATATATTATTTCAGTGTATCTACCTTAATAACAAAGTTCAGAATTCTTCACTAGGTAACAAGGTCTCTTGCTTCCTCCTATTTCTATCCCCATGTACTTTGTAGAAAAGTTTTCAGACGGTACAAATGTGTTTGTAACTATCACATAAAAGCCGTAATACCCAGAAGGGCATTCTTTCAGGAGACTAAGGGTGCGATGGTGATGGAATAGGTAAGAGGTGCAGCTAGACACATTATTGATGGGAGCTTGGCTGAAATCCTACCCTCCATCATGTCTCAGAGCGGAGAGCTCTCATGCCCATTTCTAATATTATCAACACCCCTGTCCCCTCTGAGTTCTCAACATCACTCTCATGTCCTTCCCACTTGTACATCACAGAGTAGACAAGGGTGCTTTTAAGAAGGAGTAATTTGCTGCTTATTTATTTATTTATTTCATCTCGGTCTCTGCCTGCAGTGACCAGGCCTGCTGCTCTCTGTCATCTGAATTGTCCGCCTGCTCATGATCATCTCTGATGGGGGGGACGCTCAGTTTTAATCTCAAATTCAACAAATATTTCACGTCTCCCCACATTAGTCATCATGCGCTCGCTTTGAATGCAACTCCTCCCTGTTAATCAACCTTGTTCATGCATGAAGCACCATCATTCAGCTGCTGCAATAAGATAGGATGGGTAGAAAATGGCCTCATTATATTTTACAACCATTTCAGTCACTGCAAAACAAAATCCACAACCGATTTCAAAACTTTGTTCTGCCTTTCTCGTCAGAGAAAATGGCGAGCTTCCACTCTAATAATAAAAAATCCTTACGGACAAAATGCAAGAGTGAGGGGTTACAGTGAAGTGGCTCGACTCCACCAAGTTGTCATACATTACATACATACCTAGTTATAGTTTTCAAATCAAGATTTTGATTTGAACTTTTGAATGGTGTTCCGCTTCTCTGTGCATGATAATCAAATGCAGCAGGTGGTGAGGAAATGTGCATCTCAGCGTCGCAAGCAATCATCTCCATTGACATGTGTTAATAGCTCATCAGACTAAATTGTACTAATAACTGCTTTCTGGAATCATGATTGCACGTACTTCAAGGTCTTGATGTCTAATGGAGCTGAGCTGTATTTAATTCCTGAGCCGTGCATCTATAAAAAGGTTTCATCACCGATTCTCGTGTCTGATACATTTGACTGATAACTGAAATGTAGTCCTGATGTATACAGTGAAAAATGAATTTGGTGCTCTGTGTTTGGTGAATAGTGACATCGCCCTCTCTTCGGCTTCACAGTGCACTCATAACAGAACGGCACTAGCGCTCTTCCAACGCCGGGAGCTGGCTGTTTTCATATACATTTTGAATTTCAGCTATGATTGCACCAATTACCTCTGAGCTTCGCCCTGGGGTGCAGCCTTGACTTGGTGATGCACAGGCTGGTCGTCATGGCCGTAAGCTTGCGGCTATGGCTTGGATGCAGCCGGGTCACGGGGAGCAGAGCGGAGGCAGATGCATTAGTCCTGAGGGCACATCCATATCTGATCTATAGGGAACGACCATACAGTCATATACAGTGTCAGTGGTGGAAAGAGTAGAATTCCCCACTCAAGCAGAAGTGCCGTGACTTCTTACTGCTGATATATGAAGGAAAAGTAGGCTAAGAAGTAGCTAACATATTGTTACATGTGATCTTTTCCATGCAATTCTAAAAGGCAGAGGGGACAGAGTTCAAATTAGGCTCTATTAACTGGAAAATCTGGAAGTTACAAAATAAATTGCACAAAGTAAAGCTGGATTACTCTTCTCTCCTTTGCTGACTGACGGTTCACTGCGAATGGCCCCACAGTTTGTCAATTTATGATTGTCTCGATTGTCTGATGCTTATGGAAAGCCCCAAAATCTGCACTCTGTAATGGATGTGATGTCAAATCTAGCTGAGTACAATACTTCAGCAAAAACATACTTAAGTAAAAGTAAAAATGAAATGACTGACTTTAAAAAATACTCAAAAATGTACAAGAACAGAAAAAAGCTACTCAATTACAGTAACAGGAGTAAATGTAATTAGTTATTTCCACCCTTGTGCCCTTGTGTTGGAGAAAGACTGTCTTCAGTTTTGAGTAGATTTACAGCACACAGCGTTGGAGATACTTTTAGTTACTGATTTTAGACGTTAAGTGCCAATAACATAGAGTTCTTTACAAGATGCAATGTTTGAGTCAGAAGACTTACTGTAAATCCCAAATCAAATACGAGCCGTTTATGAGAAACATCTAATTTTCTCAAAAAAGGCGAAGCTTGTCTGCTACAGGCACAAATGTCTCTATGAACTCTTTAAACTGCAGGGAGGCTACAGACATTTTATGCTTGATGTACATGTTACAAACATATTCTTGATATCCGTTAAAATGAGTTAACCACTGTGCTTCTTTGTTTTCCATCTCTCCTCTTTCTCTTCTAATGTGGTTATAGAAACAGCAACAATTTATTATGTGAAACATGTTATGGCTTTTGCACACAAAGCCAGAAACATAAAATTGATCAAGTGATTCAATTAGGGGGTATTCTCATGAAACAATCCATTCCTTGTCTTTTATTTTACCTTCAGCCCTTATGTTTTCATTTTAAATTAGATTAACACATCTTCTTTTGACACTGTAATTACAGTATATTACATTTTTATTATGGTTGCCACTGTAGCTATATTGCGCTGCCACAAGTAGCTGCTTTCTAACTAGCTCAGACCAGCCTTTATAGCCGCTGCTGCAGTAGTGGCAAACTGTTCAAGTTCTCAGCCTATCTCCTTTCATTAAGACAGATTGTTGCTCTCCTGTTCTACAGTAATTGACATGTGGGTGAGCAATGACTTACAGTGGAGAGTTTCACAGACAGACCAGCTGAAGGGAATATCAAGAGCTAATCAATATCAATAGCAAACAGTCCAAATTAGAAGAGCAGACAGTAAGGGGGTTCCTGTTTAACAGTCTGCAGGCATGAGCTGAGAGAGTTAGTGGGCAGCACTGGGATTTTTAATAACACAGAATCAATGAGCACTGCCCGCAAACCTTTTTGAGCAAAGTTATTAATTGGGGAATGAACAATACTAAACTGTCATTGCAGAGTTGTCGGCTTTCAGCAATTTAAACCGGGTCCATTTCCCAAGGCAGAAAAGATCCCTGTCTGTTTTTGTTTTAATGTTCTGTAGTTCTTATCCAGGCCGTTGTCAGTCTAACCCCTCTGACTCTAGTTAACACCCATGGATTTGGAAGCAGTGGAAAAATTCAATCCGTGGACTCTTGTGGAAAACGTTGCTGTGAGAAACATCCAACAACATCTTGTTAATGATATAGAGGAGAAGGTTACAGTGTAAGGGAGCTTTGTCCTCTGCTACTCCATCACCCCAGCATTACTCACCGAACAAAGCCGCGTGATTTATCTCAAAAACTATTATCAAAACGCGTAGGAAGAAACAAGGGCTCATAATTCAATTGACACTTTATGGTATTTGTTATTGGGAGCAGAGGGGAGGGAACACATACAGATGCTGAAATATGATTGCTGACAGAGCCACTAATAGAGCTACTGGCCTACAAACTGAAAACACACACACACACACACGCGCACACATACATGTATGCACACACACACGCTCTCACACAGTGTGCTCTTGCTTTGGAAGTACTCAACTGAGCATGGATGGAAGTGACAAAGTAAAAGGCCTGCTCGGGGTGTGTTTAACAAACCTCAGCACGCACACAGCAGATACATCGTGATGGACAGATATTTGTAGATGTAACAGAAGGGGAGATAGGCAGTAAAAATGGGGGCAGATAATATTTAGAGCGACACCTTGATTTGATCCATGTGTCGCAACTCATAACGCAGTTCAGCATATATTGCTGAAGAAAAATTAGATATCCGGCAGTGTCTTATTATTATCTGTGGTCAGGATCAATATGAAATCCTTAAGAGTTGTCCATCTTTGAACCGCCATGCCACGCCCCCCCCCCAAATGTTACTGCACCCCCTGGGGGGGTACGCAGTG
>OMOV01116069.1:29779-40529 GCA_900312565.1 Beryx splendens
ATTATTCCACGTTTAATTTTTTAATGTTATGAACCATTCACACAATACTGGCAATACTGTTAAATTCCACTGTTGTCATTTGTTTGGCCGCCGGAGTCTCTGCAGTTTGAAAGCACAGCGGGCTAATCTCTCTGTCCGCCCGGTCTCCGAGTATCTCTCTTATGTCCACGTCATTTTTGTCAAAATATACAGATACAGTCAATACGGAACTTGAGTAGTAACGTTACAACGTCTTGAGCAGTGAAATTGGCAGAATTGATTCATTGGCATTTCGACACCGGCTCCTTTTCACACACGACGCCATGCCATTACATTTACAGAACAGGCTGCATGTGTGAGTACAATAAACATCTAAACATGAACAGCACAACTGTTTCAGGGTCGACACCTCTGTGTAAGGCTTCTACTTTGAGAAAAACTATTGGGTCGGACATAGGTACACTGACGGTGTGAAAGAGTGAACCTGTGAAATCCAACCCAGAATACTGATTTACATGAAGATCTGGGTTTTAGGCGAAGCTCTAACCTAAAAAACTAAAAAAATCAAGCTGACAGAATTAAGCTACCCGTGATACCACCTGCAATTGAAACCCAAACCAAAAGATTTCACAGTTCACTCCACACCCCTTACAACATAAATTACGTCAATTACATCATTCGACTACGCAACGGCTATGGCTCTGGCTTCCACCCAATCTTTACGAGCCGCCCACTTGGGAGAACATCAAACTTCTAACTCTAACACCAAGCTACGTGTCTGTAATACACATTCCCAGATCTGGTCCGCCATGCAGCCAACAGAGACACAGCGATGAGTACTGGCTTCTTCTTTTCTTCACCACCAAAGGAGCTATCTGATGGATCAAAGTCTTGCAGAATCCGGGCCTCGTTCCTCGTACGTTGCCGAATTAATCCATGCTAAAATGACGTTCGTATTATCTTGCTAATCCTCATCCGGCTAACTCCTCGAAGGCAGAAGGCGGATTGATTTTGGATGTAGCTATCTTGGATAACTGCCCGCTCCGTTGTGAAATAAAGGGAACATTGGAGTCAAAACCATGGTCAGCAGTCATATGATTGGCTGGCAGAGCACCACGGCTTACAGAGACAGCACCTTTCCCTGCGGCTGAGAGAGAGAGTGAAGAGTGAACTGAAGGCTGAGAGGAACACATCTTCATTATGAAATGCAACACGGACAAAGCCTCTAAAATGAGTGGGCAATTGCAGCAGAAAATTGCAGATAATGTGTAAATAAGCTGTTTACAATGGCATCTACAGCCCACATTGCATCTCAAAAAAAGATTTTTTGGGTCTGTTTGCAAGGTTTGACATTTGAATTGTATGATAATTTTCCTCTAAATTGAATTTAGTAATCAATTAGCATTTATGAATTTAAATGTTTGTGCTCATGATGCCAATACATTTCAAATATATTAGTTTTATTAGCGTATCAAAGTGAAACGATTCAACTCTACATGATCTGCTTCCATAGATCAATACCAGTCAGACACTTTAAACTACTTAATTTCATTTTATTTGTTTCGGTCTAGCTGATATTAAACCGAATTAATTTGGATTGGTTCATTTTGTTGATTTTTAAGATTTTATTAAAACTGTGTTTATTTAGATAAAATCAACAATTTTCCTAATACCTAAGAGCGTGAACGTTCCTGTTTTTTGTTTGTTTGTTTATTTAGGTATTTAACTCTTTTCACTGTGGAAATGATTGAACTAAACCCGTATCTTTCAAAGGATCTTGGCGGTCTCTCAGTACGCTCTTCTAAAAGCCTGTCTAATTATAGACCTTCATCTATCGGCATCTCTGTATGGAAAGGAGCAGCGTGTCTGGAAATGAATTGATCGATGGGGTATAAGCTTAAAAAGGCCTGGTCATAATCCAGCTCTGACTAAACCTGTGTTTTTGCAGGTTTGAGCTTAAGGAGCTGTTGCTCAGGTAACAAGTTTGACTAAATTTTAAGCTTGCTTCAAGAACAGAAAATCCAGGGTTTATATCAATTTGTTAACCAACTTATCCAATTAATTCAGTTACCCACGTATGAGGAAGGGTGTCCTGGAAAGAAGAAGAGGAAGAGGTGGAAAAATTATGTCTTCAGTGTAGTTATCTGTTCTGTTTTTAGTGTATTTAACTTCATCGACCGCTGCTACTCCATCAAAGCCGTTGTTGTTTACTCTTCTGCTTCGCTGCGTCTCGCCCCAATTACAATCATCAGTCAACTTTTTTGACTTTCAGCTTCAGCTTTACTTGTAATGGACAGGGTTAATGGGGTTAACAGGGTTCACTGCTTTGCATCAACCCAAACAATTAGAAAATGTTTGATTGACTCATCAGTGTCCATTTGTCCTTATTTGTCTTGGATGGGCTTCAGACTGTGAGTGAATGATAATTTAGGCAGAAAGTCATCTGTCTGTTTTAGTAGCAATAGTGAGAGTTTTCCTTGCCCTGTACCTGCAGGCTGCAGAAAAAGTTTGTGAAGAGCCTGGAAGTTAGTGCATGTTATGTGATGTCACATGAATTTCACAAATATCTGTCCCTGCTGATTTTCCTCAACAAAACAGAAACATTTGAGAATCTCAACAAGGCCACCAGACGATTAATTTTGTAATCGTGTTTTACAATCCCTTCATTTTTCATTGTTGAGTGTGACAAGGCAGGACAACACATTTTTATATTGATTTTTAATAGGGTTATCTATTAGCTGTGTAAATGAAGGTACGTTGCTTCACTGACTTTTGACCTTTTTGTTTTATCTTTTTAATTGGCCGCTAAGGGAAGGTTGACTGATACAGACACAGGAAAATTGAAATCCATTATAAGCTGAACTCATACAAATAGTTCACAAGGTCAGAGATGTCCAGTGGATTATTGCAAATCTCTATCAATGCAACATTACTGGCCAGCAATAATAAATCAGACCTTTCTTGTTAGCACAGAGCACAACACAGAGCTAGTGTTTCTGACAGAGCTGAAGATTTGAAGTATAAGCATTCTTAAAATGTCCTTGTTTGCTGCAAACAGGAGGGATGTACCTTGCTTTCACAATGAGGGAAAGAGTCTTGACTGACAATTTCCTTTTCTCCTGATACCACCGCAGTGATAACAAAGGTACTCTCCTGTGTAACTCTAAGATCAGTCCGAGCATCAGTGGGATGAACACCCACTTTTCCTGTGAAAGTAATAATGTTGGCTGTCAGTCTCGCATGTCCAGGCTTCTCTCAAAACCTTGCCTTGTTCTTCAAAAGTGTATGTAATTGTAGCTTGGTAACTGCGGTGCGGTTACATGCAGACTAATAACCTGGTAACAGGGAATAATCAGGTTATGGCAATAATTTGCACTCTAATGAGATAACTGGGAAAACGCTGGTTTACATGATTCAGTCATACTTGGATTTCTCTTCTTAAGGAAGTGATGTGAAACTCGACCTTCCTGCCAGTTGTTTTGGGTTTTGAACATGGCGCCGCACATATAGGTTTTTTTCATATGGTCGTGTTTCTGTGTCTCATTAAAAGAGTTTCCTCATCAGTTCAAAAGTGAGTCTTGCCAGTCGCCATGTAAGATGTTTACTGCTTCTGGGTACGTTGTTCTCTAAAAAAAACCTGAAAGGGGGGCAAAATAAAAAATAAAAAAATAAAACCCTGAAAGAAATTAGACTATGGGGTATACATGAAGTGCCAAATAATTCGAAACATTGGGCAAAAACCTATCTGTGTTAATTGAATTTCTCATCATGTGATAACGACCTTTATCCGGTTAAGTAAATCGCTTTATGCTGTTTACAAGACCACTTGAATAATCAGGGAATAGCCTCAGTCTATGATTGGCTTCTGAGTGTGCATGTAAACGTGCTCATTATTGTCCTGTAAGAGAAATTTGGAGACAGGGTTTACAGTAAAAACACAATAATAAAAATAAAGCAACATACACTATATAGATAAACATCAGATGAATCAATAGCCCAGTAGAATGCTATAAATGTCTCTCATCAGTGCAGAATACACTTCTACAGGCGTGAGGCGCTTTCCATTCATGTGTAAATTGCCCAATCAAACTGCAGTGGGGATGAATGAGTCTCTGGCTCTGGTACTCTTGCGTTTCGGCTCTAAAGTGGCGCCCAGGGGGCATCGGAGTCAGAGTGGCGTTGACCTTGCTCACTGTACGCCTCTCAGGGATTTCACTTAGTTGCGCCTGAGTCACGCCAGTAATCTTACTGGCTATTTTCAATCCCCAGTCTGTTTTTTTATTCCTTGAGCTCAAGCTGCCAAACCAGACTTCACAACAAAAGGTTAAAACCGATTCAATAAGACAAGGACACCATTTTACCACACATTGTTAAAGGAGTTCAACGTTTGCAGGAAAAGCAAACACTGCTGTACCTTATTACAGATTGCATCTGTATTTGTCTCAAAGCAAGTGCTGTCCACAGCAAATCCACCAATGTTCCCAGATATTTACAGTTATCCACCAATTCAATTTCCTTTTTTTTGCTTTCAGTTTGCCTATCGTCGCCAAAATGTCAATTGCCTTTTATTACAGTGGGTGGTACATAATGGTACAAGCGCACCAGGGAGATGTAGGAAGTGAGCGCTGAGCCAAAGTAAGGCACTAATTGGTGAGTCTGCAGTACGACAGGTGGGAGCTGCCCTCAACCTCAGCTAGCTCCGGTCAGTCACACATCAGCTGTGAATCAGTGAATCTGACTGTGGATGTGTGGGGGAAAAAGTACTTTCCTTTGCTTCAGACAATTGCCTAATAAACCTGAATTGCTAACAAACATCTCCAAAACAGCAGATCTGTCAAAGATGAGCAAAACAAAAAGTCTTCAAAGATTTTTAGACAAAGCATTACCGTGTAAACATTTGAGAAAGAAACAATCAGTTACAATTTGAGAGAAAAAATGGGAAAATTCTGGACACCAAAGCTTCACCAGATGACCTCATGCATATGCATACGCTTGTTTGAGTGGACGCACTCACACTTGGACACATGTGTTAATGGCCCCGCATTATAATGTCATATCCACTTTGACAAACCTGCCGTGCAACATGCCGCGATGACAAAATAACATCAGAAGACCGCTGTAGATCAGTGACAGATTAACTGATGCCTGTTGGTTTAATTGCATTCTCAATCGCAAGGAAGAGAATTGCATATTTATCGGTGCCTTTGCGTGCTCTAAACCCTAAAGCCCTCATTAGCAGGCTTTCTGCTGCCCAACCTTTGAGATGCAGTTATGAAAGCGAAAACATATTATTTCCACAGTACTTCTTTTAAGTACTCGGCTGTTGGGATAGTCTTGGGGTTATTTTCACTTCCAGGCTGATGAGATGGCGCCGGTCTTGCTGATTGAACTTCATTTCAAAACACCGCACTGTGCTGTTATTACAAAAGGGCCTAAGACACAGATAATCTCTGTTTGTCTTTCTTCTCCATGCTCTCTGAATATTGCAGATATTGAAGACACTTTTCTTTTTACAATGTATTTAATTTCCTTACATCAGGTCAAAGGTCTTTGAGTTTTCTCAGCATCACAAAGCAGGTCGTGCTGAGTTGAACACGATATTCTATGCTGTTTTCAGTATTTATTAATACTTTTGGTTTATTGATGAACATTTACAGTTTGCATTTCTATGTGGGTGATAGTTCTAGCAATGTCTACCTCAGTGTTAGTTTATTGGGAAATAATTTAAATGCATACATACCTTTCTTCCATTTGTGACGTGACATGTCAAATCATCAATTGTGGACCAAAGACGGCTCTTATGAGTTTTTTTTTTTTTTTTCATTTTGTTAAAGAGCGAGATCAAATCAACAGTTTATTTTGCACATAGGTCAGTGAAAATGTTGAGGCTATATGGTTTGTTGAATGTGCTATCTGGACCTCATAACCGTCAACAAAGAAGGACAGAATTTTCAATTATTTTATGTTAGGGACATAGACTTTCTTTAGATTTCTATCTAAAACTGTTAACAATGGCACTTCATAACTTCACTTTTTACCTTTGTTTTACCTTTGTTTTCCCATTATAGCAAGAATAAGCTGTTTTATCAAAGTCTACTACTAAACGAACAGGGTAGAAAGTGACTTCAGGGACACAGAAACATGTAAACATAACAAAATGCAGTAAGAAAGACATCCCTTCCTTTTACAGTCACCCTAACTAACTAAGTAAGTACATACTTATAAACAGCTGAATTACTTACATTTTACTGCTCTGGTATAGGTTTTCTTACACACTTACCCGGACTGTTGCATGGAATTACCAGGCCATGTGTGTTACGTAGGGATTACTCAGTGATATTACACAAAGCGTGAGTATTGCAAGATGCAGAGAGGGGAGGCATTTGTTTCTGCTGGGGGGGAAAAAGCAGTGCTGTTAATTCATTGTTTGTAGAGTGAAATTTGTGTTTTGTTTTGTTCACTTTGAATAAGATACTCCCTCTCTAACCAGTAACTGCTTTTGAAACTGCTTGGCAGCCGTTTGTGTGTGTCTGGTGCGAGCTGATGTCTGCCACTGAGGCTCGAATACTTTGTGGTCGTTCCAAACGGAATAAATACCGCTTGCCTAAACATTCAATCTGTTTTCCACGTCTATGTTGTTGTAACTAAAGTTTTCACTCAACAGAACTTTTTACATTCATACTGTATTGTTAGACACCAGCCACGTCAAGCCCATGTGAGATGGCTGGGGTTGCGTTTTTTACTTCCTATAAAGCGGCACACTCATAAGAACGAAACTGCTTTGGCAGTTTTTCCTTACTGTGACTGAGATATTCACTGAACTGAATATTTGTTACATTTATAATGTTGTGACAGCAGAACTGATCGGAGATGCCTGTGTGTTGTTTGCTTTATGGGGACCGCAAGCTGAATAAATGCCACACTTATAAAGACCAAACTGCATTTCTGTCTCATTGTAAGATATTCATAAAAGTTGCTCCACAGTTTTCGATGCAGAGTGCGTCAGCCCGATGGCTCCATGGGATGCTTACTTCTCAGTGCTGCATTAATACAGAAAAGTGATAACACTACTCCCAGGCAGTTATCTGAAATTAATCAACACCCTTCCAGCTATTCAGAATCGAGCATCACCCAGGCCATGGAGTGAATGTGTAATAAAATTTGTCATTATTGAGTTGTTTTTTTTGTTGCTCATCTTCAATGGCGAGCAATGGCTTTCTATCCACCACAGACAACTTATATTCTGTCCGTTGCTTTGCCAGAGGCTTTGATTTATCATGGACTTACTTAATAACTCCCGCTGCCTCCGGAGTGCATCTAACACACTTTAGATATTTCATATACATTCTCTTAAAGCTTCAAAATGCTTGACATCAGGTTAGGTTTGCCATTTCAGCATAGGCAGTCATATAAAGTTATTTCACAGTGGTTAGTCTGTGACATTGCTTGATGGTTTTTATTTCTCTAACACTAACTCTACCGTGGTAGTCTCAAATTTTTATATATTAAACTGAGTATTGGCATGGAAAGTCTAAATTGATATTGTGACGACAATACTCCCTATGCTAACCGCTCCCTTTTTAAACACAGTGCCAGTGGGCTCATTTTAAATGCACTATTGAAGTGTGTTGCACTCAGCAGCAGTTGCAAGGTAAGCAAACGTGATTCAAAAGCACTGACAAATAAATCAACTGAAACAGCAGAGCAGGGTTTTATGTGAGAAGACAAACAGAAAACCAAGCCATTTTCCTACCGCAACGCTCTCAGTAATCTCTCTCAAGTAAGACCTTTTCCTTTAAGCACATCTGAACTCGCTCACCGAAAGAGCCACGTCATTTCTAATGCACACTGCGGAAATGTATCCCTGGATCTCCACCAAGAGGAAGCTATTATTCTCATCAAGCCCTTGGTGCTTTGCTCTGCCGGAAATCTTGCAAGAGCGCGTTCATAATGTTAGACCCACATCCTACATTTAAGAGAGCCACTCACAGATGACTGGACTCGCCCGTCACCTCACAGCAGGAAGGTCCCAGGTTCGATTCCACATCCCCGACACTTTCTGTGTGTAATGTGCATGTTTTCCTGTGTTTGTGTGGGTTTCAGATGGATTGGACACTCTAAACTGCCCACAGGTGTGAATGTGAGTCTGTTTGTCTCTTTGCTTTACCTGTGATGGACTGGCAACCTGTCCGAAATATTTCCCTGCCTTCTGCCAGTTGCATGCTGGGAGAGGCTCCAGCACCACCCGTGGACCTGAATAGGAGTAGGCAAAGTAAAGGAAATGATGATTGACTGATCTCACAGATGGTGTCCTCTATCTGTCTATCTTTTTATAAAGAAACTTCATTTGAATCGAGCTCAAAAACGTCACCGCTGCTACATAATGCATCAGCAACGTTGCAGCCGCTCAAAAAACAATCTCACAAAGCCTCTCCTGCCAGTTCTGCAAGATGACTTTACTTCTTCCCCATTTTTGCTGTGACTTTGATATTTTGTATCTCTATATATGAGTTTTAGCTGTATTTTGAGGCTATGAAGTGTTTATTTAAATGTATATTCTATGCCGCATCAAGATGGATATATGATTGTGACTTATAACAGGTGGAGTTTGATTTGCATAAAACTCTCAAAGCATTAGACATGCCAGTAATTGATATACTTAGAGAAAGGCTGCCACAGCATCACAGCGCTGAATCACCATTTTCTTACAGCAGCATCTTCTTTGTCCTCATATCACCCTCTGTGAGATATGATGTTGAGAGAATTCAGTATCTTTCCTGGAAAAGAATAAAAGAAGCACAGCATGAGGATGATTCTTACAAACCTAAGGCCAGTACTGTGCTGAGACGGTATTATAGACCAGTGGCTCTCAACCTGGGGGCCGGGACCCCCCCAGGGGGTCATAAGATAATTTGGGGGGGGGTCGCGAGATGATTTATGGGATGGGAAAAAAGCAACTTTCTACTATACAAATTTATTATCATGTCTATTTTTCTGATTTTTCTCTTTTTTTTGTTTTTTCATGTGAAATAGTTTTCAGCCTCTTGGCCTTCTCTGATAATGAATCAAATAAAACAACCTGAAAAGGGACAACTATTCTTGCAAATCACACTTGTGATGGGGGTGGCGAGTAGACATTGCTTTGTTTTGGTGTCACAAGCCAAACAGGTTGAGAGCCACTACGCAACCCAAGCACACCCTGAACTTGTATCACTGCTGCTCAGCTGAGAGGACACAAGTGGTAAAACAAGTGTCTATATCGTCCATGATGTTGTTACATCTTTCAGTGAGTAGGCTACTGTCTGCTGGAAACAGAGTGGCTTTGGCTCTAATTCCTCCGTCCCGACAATTTAGCCACTGCTCTTCATTTGCTTTGCTGCTGTGTGTCAGCTGTTTCCATGTCCCATTATGGGAAAGATATCTTAGCGAGGGCACTTTCCATTCGTATCGAGGAATATTTATGTTTAAAAGCAGACAAGAAATCCATGTAAATTCATTTAATTTAACTACTTCTCTTTATCCCTTTCACTGTGATAACTAAAGCCATAAAACAGCAGGTTAGGACACATTGACTCAGTGGAAATGGGTTAGAAGTTATGGATATTGCGAAAGTTGTTCTGTTCAGATAAAGACGCAGTAATCCTTTAAGTGTCTTTTAATGCCTTACAGTGAAGAGAGCAGTGACGAGTGGCAGAAACAAACAGCTCGCAGTGTTTGATCAAAATGCTTCAGCGTTTTGCGACATAAGAACTCTTGTGTTTGGAAACTTTTTAAATGATCCAGTGTGGAGTAAATGGACTTGACTGAACAAGATAGATCAGCCACCGGGAAATATTTAAGTGCCTCCAGCCGAAGGAGGTCATTGAAAAATTTGCAAACCATGGTGTAAGACTGATGATCTCCTGTCCTGAGTGCAGCTACTGTGAAGGAGTCTGACAGAGCATTAATATGTACATGGCCTGAATCTGTTCTCAGGATTGACCAAGAGCGCAGCGGAAGGAGCGGAGGAGGCAGGAGGTCTCAGATGGAACTGGATCTGAGGGAGGAGTACAGTGAGAGACCTACAGTATAAACTTCAGCTTGTTTTATTCATTGCTGTCATAATAATTCCACTGTTTTCCATATAGGGTTAATGTATTGTATCAATATTCATTGAGGCTGGGATAAACAACCAAACAAACAAATAAATGAATAAATAAACAATAAATAAATATCAACTATTATTCACTTTCAAATTATTTTCAAATGTTTTATTTCTCAGGATAAGAATCAGGTGCCTCATGATGTTTTTCAATGAAGACAGTTTAGTCAGCATGTTCTTTTGTAAATATATATTTTAGGAATGGGGAGAGACTAGATGCACCCTCCTGCCCTGCATTTTAGTCTCTCCCCACCATAGTAAAAAAATTCACCAACGTTTTTCTTATATAACCATGACCAAACCCTAACCTTAACCAAGTTGTTTTACTTGCCTAACTATAACCGTAACAACCAGCCTTTGGGACTTAATTCACGTTTTCATCTGTGCATGCAGGCCAGGAGGGTGCAGCTACTCTCTCCCTTAGGAATGAGCTCTCTCTCACATGCAGAAGTCACAGTTTTTGGCCCTGATTGCTAGATTAGTTGTACTTTTGATGTCATCAGGCAGTCTGTCCCACTCCAGACCTCCTGGGTATTGCATTAAGTGGAGATACACTCAGTATCCACTTTATTGCACCTTGTTGCTTCAACAAGGGGCTGGAAATGTTCCAAATTTTTAAGCATCCAATAA
>OMOV01116072.1:0-10807 GCA_900312565.1 Beryx splendens
GGGGGGGGAGTGGGGGTGACAAGCAACAGCGGTTCCATTCTCAGATTCGAAACCCAACACACTGCATTTACATGGCAGGCATCTTATCTTCTTAACTGAGTGACCGGGACTGCTGAGAGGCTGTCACCTTTGCATTTTCCCTTTGGATATACAGTAGGTAATTGTTTATGGTGCTTTTCCATTGCCCACCTCACAATGTCACCTAAAGAATATTGGCATGTCAGATACATGTCAATGGTGACAAGCACCTCAAAATAAAATAGCCCTGTAGGAAACACAACAGTTTCTATAGACTGTGTAGTGGTGTAGTAAAAGATATATGAATTTTCACTTATAATAGTTAGAAATCAAACTCACAGCAGACAAACCCAATGCACCTTGATCTAAGTGTCATTTATTATTGCACTGCTGATGGCTAGTGACCAAGCCCCAGTTTCCCAAAACCATCTTAGTGCTAATATCAAATTAGTTCCATAATAATCAAATGGACAAAGATGATTTAAGCGCTAAGAAGCTTTTGGGAAACTGTCCATGTTGGCTTTAATCAATTTAAGAGGTTGGTTCCCAGTACTATATGGTCCAAAAGAAGCATAGTGATTCCTTCCCAAGGGATTCCAGGGCTGGATGGAAAAGGTGGCCTTTCTCTCGCCCCTGCCCCTCTAAGTGTCTGTGCACGGCCCTGGGCTCATTGTTCTCAGCGTTATTCATACTGAGTGAGGAGGTCTTCTAAACATGCTGCCTGTTTAAAGTCCCACATCTGTGCAGTGTCTTATGGCTGTTGGACGATGGGAAGAGAAACAGTTCAGATTTCTTCACATTTGGCACTGATTGGATAAACATTAACTTGGTAGGGAATACATGATCATTTTGATCTCCTAACACGGTAGTTCAGTCTGACAGCACAGCAGGCAAAACGCATCAGAGCTTTAAATATCCATTACTCTAGTTGACACCAGCATTGTCTTTTTTGGTCCTTTTAACTACTCAGGCATGGTAGCCATTTTGCAGAGTAATAGAATGAAACTTTTTGATGCGATTCAATTTTCCCTGCAAGGATTTAACATTTTTCTACCACTTTTAACTGGGAGGGCAACGCACCCATTCAGACCACCAGGAGGGGGCAGTGTTGATCTTACCAGTGGTGAAAGGAACTTTTCTTGTGGAGCCTTCCATTCTATTTTTACTTCTTGTGAAAATTTTATGTCGTCCTGTAGATCAGTGTTATTCTCCTGTTCCCCCCGTTTGACCCAGATATACAGATACACACAACAGCACGAGTGTCAGGTCATGGAATTAAGTGAGATGTACGTCATACTATAGAGTACACACTGTGTATACTCTTTGGATACAATTTCAAATCTGATGTAAACATCCCTTATAAATAAATATGTATCCTTTGTACATGCATAAAGCCGTCTGCCACCCATTGTACTGTTCAGCTTTGCTCTTGCAAAGGCAGCACACAAAACCTCTATTCCAGACGGGTTTGGATTACCAACATTGTAAATTGTACAGTTTACAATATATAATATATTTTATTATCTTATTTTAATAAATTATAGATCACAGATAAAGAATACAATGTGAAAATCCACTGCACTGCCAAAACAGGTAAATGGAATGGCTCTTTCTCTTCTGATGCACTGTGACACTGCCAAGGGATCCTCAATAATCGAGCAACAAAGGCTGCGCTGTGAAAGAGCAGTGGTGAAGTAGCTTAACCATTCACCAGCCAAGAGTATAGTAATTCCTCATGTGGAGTCTTATAGGCTCTGTATCGCTTGCAAAGGGAGGCCACTGATCCTCCTGCTTGTGAAGAGCCGTCGCCATGGCAACCTCACAGTTTATCAAGGTTCTGGGCAATAAAGAGAAGCGGAGTCTCTATTGATGTTGCACACCCAAACACAGACACAGACACACACACGCACGCATGCACGCGCACACACACACACACACACACACACACCCACACACACACACACACAGAACATGTAAACGTGCAACACATAAAAGCATATGCAGACACACAGGAAAAACATATTAGCACATCATGAGGTGTTTAGTCCCCATCACCCGGCTGTTGTCATCTTTAAATGGCATCATGTGTTGATAATGTCAGGGGGAAATGCGTCCATATGCTCGAGCAGTATAAGTAATCCTACAAGGCATCTCATGAGGTAATGAACATACACAGGCAGATCTGGTGGCAGGGTGATTGAAAATATAATTGTGTGACTGGAGGGTCGCAGGTTTGATTCCTGCAAAGAGCAGAATCCATCCTTGTTGACACGTCCTTGAACAAGACACTGAACCCCTAGCTGCTCCAGGGACTCTCTGCTCTGACCGCTCTTCTGATGTACGTGCATGTGCGTGAGTGTGTGTGTGTGTTTGTGTGTGTGTGTGTGTGTGTTTGTGTGTGATCATTCAACCGTTTCAAGAGTTCAGAATACAACATATGTTTGGACTCACCGTTCTGTAGCAGCACACTGACAAATAACATCACATTTTATTGGAAATGTATCATGGCCAGGGGCGTCCTAGTGGGGGGAAAAGTGGGACTGACTACCCAGGGCCCCAATGCGGGGAGGGCCCGAAAATTTCAAAAGATGCGTGAGAGACATGGATCAAGAGAGGAAGGGGGCCCACAGAGACTGCTTATGTATAGGGCCCAGAATTTTGTGCTACACCCCGGATCATGGCAATACAATTAGGCTGGTGTGATGACTCTTTCATCATACAGCACACCTGTGAAGTTTAATTAGAGTTGAAACATCGGGTGCTGTGCTCACGCAAATAAATGTTTGACTAAACATAACATTGCATTTGCGGTTTCTAACGTGTGCTTTCCTCTGTTTTATGTTCTTATGCAGACTTATTGGGATAATAACAATGCAAACATTAATTCTTTTCATATTTTGGCTGCAAAGACAGCTAAGCTATCTGTAAACAATCCTCCTGTTGATTCAGTATCCTCATTTCAGGTATCAGACCAATGGGCCTGTCTGTATCTCTCTTTCTCTCTCTCACACACACACACACACACACTCAAATAACCACTTCAGTATTTCTCATGTCTTTAAACGGTAATGGAAAGTTACCCAAAAAAACAATAATAATAATATTTTATCAAGTTGCATAATGAGTTTCTTAAAAGTACACAGTAGAACTAGTGAAACTGGTGCTCTTTACAAATAAAGTAATAAGGACCAAGAAATTGGCACACAGACTAGGTACGCTCAGTGTGACACCAGAGTTCATCTTGCAGTAATTGAGCGGCTAAACTCACTAATGGGGTGATAATTTAGCTCAGAAAACACACTCGGGAATGTATTTTGGAATCTCTGTGAAGTAGCTGCCTCTACCCATTCCTAAAAGGTTTTCATTCCAAATGGCATTCCCTTTTCTTGTTTTTCAGTCTTCCATCAATTACCCCTAAAAGGAAATTGAGGTAAAGTGGTCATTGTTGAAGGACAGTACTCCCGGTTTTGATCTCGACACATCCTTACAGCATAGCATGCTCAATTTGGGATAATGACCAAAATTACGGTGTTTTTCTGTCCCATTGCAGTCTCCCAAAATGCTTTAAGCATGTTTTGTTGTTGTCTCTTTATATTCTAGGCCATTATACGCTTTGTCAGAGGGAAGCATCGTTGATGGTTAACACCCCTCCTCAGAACATGGACCACATTGCTCCATTGGTGGCTAATGTAGCCTGGCTACTGGTTGTATATCGACTTAATTAAATAATTCAAATGCAAATTGATAGAGCAGGCATGATACAATACTTTTGCCATTAACAAACTGTGACAAGCTAGAGACAATACTGTGATATTATGAAGCTACAAATATGTTTTACCAGTCAACTTCATTGGATACAGCGTTAATGAGAAGCAGCATAATAAATTATTCTGTCACCATGTAAAATAAATGGGAGAATTTCAATTTTGCAATTTGAAAACATTTTTAGACACCCTGAAAGATGTTCATAAACTGTAGTGTTTGGTGTCTTACTGCTGGTCTGCTGTCATGTCTGCTCTTAGTGAAATGAAATGATTAGGTTAGGTGAAGTAGCGGTGATTCAACACTTAACACAACAACTTGACAAGCTGACTGTGGCCCCACTTCTTCGAGCATATGATCAGACATAAATGGGTAATCTGAAAAACACATATTCGTATATCTGAAGAAACACACACACACACACACAAAACACATAAGCACACCCTACCATAGACATAAATATCATAATCTGTCATGATTGCTTTTACTCACTCAAGTAAAGTGTGCCAACTCCAGGTGCCAGAGAGAATTTATCACAGTAATACACAAAGCAAACACTTGTTCATTAGTTACTGCCAACGCGCGGCTGTTTCTATACGTCTATACGTATACGCAGGTTCCAGTTCCCTGGACAAGAGTGACAAAGCCAAGCAGACTGCAGTAATGTTTTCAAGGTGACTCAAACAATAGTGGAGTGCTGGGAATGACTCAACAGTTTCCTTGTGTTTGGTCACCCAGAGAAAATTAGCCAGACGTTGAGTCTGTCCATCTCTCTGTCTGATCATTGAGTTCATTTCTACAAAAAACAGAGTGCAAGTGAGAACTAGCTGTTACATGCTTGTCAGCTGTGAATGTCATGGCAAGTCACATGGCCTAATAACTGTTTTCTATGACTGCCATGGATACAGAGAACACCTCTCATCTTTTAGTCAACTTTAGCAACACCTTTCATTGCGATGACAAACATGGCATTAGTTTGCGGTCTTGCAAATCACACCAGATGAATTTAATTTTTGCCAGAGATAACAGACCACTTTTATTTTTTGCAAATGTTGCTGTGCATGTGCACAAAGTGGTGAACCAAGTGAAACAGAAAACAGCATTGCAATGCTTCATGTCAATGGAGTCAGAGAGCATCTCAGTGCTTATTGCTAGCCGACTAAATATGCAAATAATCAAATGGTTCATCAAGACACTTGGTTTGCTTGCTGGCATAAAAAAGAGAAAGTAACACCAACTAACTCACCCTTAGTTATGGAACTATGCGATTTTAGTGGCATCTTAGTTTATTTGATTATTGGTGACAAGTTTTTGCCTGGGTCCACACCTTTGAATCAGCCCTCTATTCTCTGTCCTGTTCCCAGGGCAGAATTAAACAAGTTCTGGGGGAAGAGAAGAATTCTGGACCATTCAGTATTTAGGCACTTATCCTATCTGCCCCGAGCACCAGGCACGGGCACAGACAGACCTCAAAGGGGGCTTGAACACCAGCCGTTTGGCCTCCTATAGAGAAGTGCCCTTTTTCTAAAAATAAGTAAATAAATAAATTCCTGTTAGCGCACAGCCTGCCCTGCCAAACAGATATACTGATTGAATCAAAATATCAGGTCGGGAGATTTGTGCTCCCGGGCAATGCCCTCTACCCTCCCTCCCTCCTGGTTTCCTGCCGCAGCGGCGAGCAAACAGATGCATGTGTTAACGTCCTTTTTCTGCAAGCCTGATGTCTACACTAGTGGAGTCCATATTGTCACCATATCGTACAGTAATGTGGAAATAGGAATAACGCACATCAGATCTCTTGTCATCAATCAGGCCGGTGCCGTGCGTAATGGCTGTGTAAAAATAGGCTACAGTGGCTGCTTTGGCTTTTTTGTTTGGCAATCATTACTATTACTGCCTTATTATAGAAATGTAGTTGCAATTATTATAGAAATTACTGACTTATTGTAGAAACGATATAGGTATTATAGAAATGACTGAATGATCATAGAAACGTTATGGTGCAGATTGAATGCGGCAGCAGTGTGTGCGTCTCTCTGTCCGCCACCACACACCTATTCTGTTCTCTAGGCAGAAATACATTTGATTAAAAAAAACAACAACTAATAAATCTGGTGCATTTCCAGCAGCGGTGCCTAGAAACACTTCATACGGTCCTCACTGCACAGCGGCATCGCCTACCGTGAGACCATTTCCACCAAAAATACAGTTATTTTGAACATATTTTTAACATGGCATGTCATGGCAGCCAGCCACAGTAGAGCAACATAGTAATAGTAGCCATACAATATCAGCATCTTCTTATTGCCTGTTATTACTGAAGCAGTTATGCCTTCTATATGGAGTTATGGTAAGAGATGAATATGGAGGTGAGAGGCAGCCATGCAGCCAGAGGAAGTGCATCTTTGTCAGCAGTATTAAGCTGAGCTTCTGACCTGGGACTTAGAGCGGGTTAGGGATGTTCAAAACAGGTTCTTCTCCATTCACAAGTCAGACTCTTGAGAAAGTTAGAAGGCAAAATAAGAGTCAGATTGTAGCTTTAACAGAATAAAGTTAAAAAAAAACAAAAAAAAAACAGAACTGGTTATCTACTGGAGAAGGAGAAAAAGACACTGTCGACCATTTTAAATATTCAATATTCTTACCAAATGATATCCGGCAAAGTACTCACTATAGAGAAAAAAAAGTCATTATGGAATATTATTAAAAATATTAGCCATCTTAAGAGCTTTAGTCAGATATTTTAGAGGGTATATTCCGTTTTTAACATCAAATTATGAGCATGTTCTTCCACAAATTTGTGAGTAATTTTCTTCCAAAAAGTACGCATATATCATTATTGGATAAAAGCTTTAAAATGATTTTCAAGACCATTTAGGCGATGTCTTCAGCAACCCAGGAGAGTGTTACTAAGCCTTAGCTCCTTATAAACAGAGGTATAGAACGTGTTCAGGAAATTAGAAATGTATCTTACATAAAAACACACCACCGATGCCTTGATATGGGAATAAAAAGACAAAAATATTGCCTCTTCTATGAATGTTTGATAAGGTATAACACAGGAAACGCAGGATGTTCATGTAATAGCCTATTTAGTTTCATTACATATTACCAGCAGCAATCAATGTAAAATGAAAAGTGTGCTTAGGTTTTGTCTGACTGGTAAAGGTCAGTGTAGTATCAGCACTCAAAGCACTACGGAAATGAATGGATTCGCTGCTCCTGAGTGCCCTGATACTTAATACACTTAAACACATTCAGTGTCTGCATTGTAGATTACAGATTCTTTTGAAATGTCTGACAAAGCAGCCTTTCCTGTGGAGGCAGGTAGGACTGACATTTACTGAACTCACTACTGCTCCATATAGATCTTTCCAAGCTTTTTAATACTGTTGATCATACTATTCTTAGACAAAGATGATTTGATATTGGTATCTCAACCCAAGCAAGTGTGGTGGTTTGTAAACTGATGATAAACTCCAGTGCGCTCGATTAGATGGTTTCGCTTGAGAGATGGTATCTGTCAGTGAAGGAGCTCCGGGGATCTGTGCCTGGCTCTCTGCTATTTACCGTTTCTGCTAATAATCTAGGTCAAAATGTGCCAAGTGCTAATCTTCATTGATAAGCTGATGACACGGGCATTTACTGTTGTGCTGCTAACCTTGCTGAAGCATTTAAAAACCTCTAAGCTGCTTTTAGCACTCTATAAACTACCTGGTTTCATTTTCAATAGGAAACAAAATGCTTAAAATCTTCAACTTATTCTTACCATGGAAGACAACATGATTGAATGTAATTTTAATTGTTGACTGCAAGATCATATACTCAGCACTTTGCAGAGAAATTAAAACTGAAACTGGGATTTTATTTTAGGAATAAGTCTTGTTTTTTTGCAACCTTAAACCAACTTGAAAGGTAACATAGAAATTATGGACCATAGAAAGGTCCATAATTTCCTAATAATTTCCTAGATTAATATTAATTTCTTAGGAACTTTCCCGGTAAGAATTAACATTAATTATAGGGGAAACAGGGGAAGAGTTTAATGGTAAAGCTGGTAAGTACCTGGTCATTTCTTTTGGAGTTTCCAAGAAAGAACCATGAAATTATCTAGTAATTTTATAGCAAATGTAAGCTGTCAGTTTGGTGGAGTTGATAAGATATTGTAAATTTGTAAAACAGTTTCCTGGAAACAACTAAAGAAATATGAAGCAACTACTAAACTATTTATTTTCAAGGTACAAAATTTCATGGTTCTTTCTTGGAAACTCCAAAAGAAATGACCAGATACTTACCAACTCTAACATTTCCATTTTTATACCAGTAACTAGACTTGTGCTGTCGGTGACGACAAGCAGGTATATCCCCGAACAACCCGAATTCTGATTTGATCATGCCCCTTATGGCAAAGTTGTTGTGTATGAGTAGATGCATCTGTGGATACCAGTTTTATGTTTAGTTTTTTTTGGTTTTGTTTATTGTGTTTATTTTGTCAGGGACCATGTACAAAATACATTAATCTCAATTCTAAAATTGAAAGTTTGGCCTGATGGCGGTGCTAGACGAAAGGTCATGGGGTCACCAAAATCAATAAGGTTCATCCTCTAGGGGTCATGAATGTGGCCAGCGAGTTTGAAAAGATTTGGATGAAAGCTACTGGAGTTATCGTGCTAATGCCAAAACTCTGCGGCGGTGGTAAAACCATAATATCCCCGACTCGTCGTTCGGGGATATAATTATGACAATGATTTTTTATTCTCATCTGCTCCTATATGTCATGTGTGCCTTAGAAGCATTGAGGTTTACTCACTCACTGTAAAGAACTCACTCATCATTGTACCTTTAATGCTCGGGGTGATAGCCTGCCCTGTCCTCTCTTATTCATGGGTGTATTTTATATATAAGGGAATTCTGGGTCTGCTTCCTAATATTGTGCTTTTATATCTCTGAAGAAAGAAACGGTGAAAATCATGAACTGTCCCTAATGTCAGAGCTGCATAAAGTGAAAGTGCCATTATGTATTCTAATCGCTCTCCATGAACCTCACTGTAAAATGATGTTAAGTTGAAAGAGTTGGTTTTTCTTGGTGGGTTTAAACTGATAATGAAGGATCTTCCGGCAGACTCAGCAAGGAGGAGTCTTTGCTTTTTTGTCTGTGAAGATTTAAATAGGCTTTGACCCTGTGAACCTGCTGGTTTGATATTGACGCAGTAGACTTTGACTTTGGAGCGCTGCAGAGGACCTGACTTTACTCTCTCTTTGATATGATTTTGATTGAATTTCGCTTTACCTAGCTCCTTCTTTTATGTGATTTTGACCATATGCTGACTTTGTACATTGCTGCATGTTATTGATCTGCAATTTCTATGTTTGTCTTGATGCTGCTTTCTTGGCCAGGTCTTAATCTCAATGGGACTAAACTGGTTAAAGGCATACTGAGCAGGAATTTCCCCCTTGAAATAGCATAAACTCATCCAAAAATGATCCTACATTACTTATGGCCCGTTGATAGTCAGTGTGTGTGTCTGCAGAGAGCCTGCCTTCTGCCTGGATTTTCTTAGGTCTGAATGTTCGGGATGTTTCTGGGCATCAACCTTTTTGCAAGAGGTGTGTCTGCCTGCACTCAAAACCACTGCTGAATCTCAAAGCCATGCTGGCTACGGTAGTGGTCTTAAACTCCAATACAGAGCAACTGGTCAGCTGGTGTGTATCATAAGCTGGCAGGCAGCTACCGTTAGTGTAGCTTCGTTGTAGTAGAAAAGCTGAGAGGTACTCTAACTGGCACCTTTCCAACAGAATACGGGCAAACTCTGCGTTGGTCTTCATCCCCATCCTCTCCTTCGATGCTCTCCAACAGGTGAAAGCCAACTCTAGATTCACTCTCGTTTTGGAATGAGCCTTGCCTGCTTGGCGTTTTGCTTCGCTGTACTTTTTTACTGGTTTTTATCGTTCTGGCAACTGCAGGGAGGAGGGGTCAACTTTGAAAGTTGTATGTACAAGCCACAAGCAGCAAAATCCTACTCAGCATGCCTTTAAATAAAGGTTAGTTAAAAACATAAAAAATAAAAAGGCAGAAGAGATGGCATATCCAGATATAGTAAGCAACAAAAAGATTACACAGAAGCATTCATAACAGGTTGAACTAGACATGTGCTGTCGCTGACCGACAAGCAGGTATATCCCCGAACGACCCGAATCCTCAATCCAACTCAACTCAAACAGTTGTTTTATAGTCAGCACCCCCACACCCCCAACTGAAATCATGTTCTCATGGCTATGGTGATGATGGGCAGTGGCGTGGCGTAGGAAAAAATTGTGAGGAAGCAAAGTTAAAGACAGGTCCTCTAAAAACAGGGCATCATGAGACACGCACAACCTACGGTTATCATTTTACAAGTAAAGTCAATTTGAAGTATGGATACACCGCGGTGGAATACAACAAACCACATGCAATCATTCTGTAGTAAACTGCAGCATTTTAACGTTCACATCAAAAACAAGCACTGCAGGTATCAAACAGATACGTGACTTACACACCTGTCTGTATTCTTGACCTACAACAACACATACAGTATTCCAAAGCTAATTACCCACTCGTATTTTAAGTAGCCTAGAGATTTAAAGATGTATGTTCACGTCAAAAGATGCACTTATCGAACAGATACATGCCTTACACTCCTCTCTTATCTGCTTGACATACAAAAATAAATAGGCTACAGTATTCCAAAACTAATGAATTCAATCTAAATAGCATGGCATAAATGCAAAGCAAGGGTGAAAAATATATAATTCTTGACCACTAACAAATGCAAAATTAGGGAAATTCCAAGGAAGTTTTCACAAGCTATTTATTCAAAGCCACGCCGATTGTGTGTGTGTGTGTGCGTGTGTGTGTGTGTGTGTGTGTGTGTGTGTGTGTGTGTGTGTGTGGGTTCTGTCTCTTTACGTCCTGCCCTATTGCCATATCAGGCTGCCTGATTGTGAGATGGTCCACGAGGGGAACATAAGGTACTTTCTCCTCGGTCTC
>OMOV01116085.1:0-12699 GCA_900312565.1 Beryx splendens
ATAATTGCATTACACAGTCTTAGCTGGTGAATAACTGCACTTGAAATAACAACAAATTCCCTCAGAAAGTCATAGAGTGGCCGACTAAGAATGATTACTTTTGTGCATAACAATTACAATTAGTGATGTAGTGGTAAATAAAAAGGTGGATAAACTTTATGTGCCGCTACATTCCTGGTTACAGCTCAAAACCGCCTTACCATGATGAAAAGTATTTCTTTCATTGTGGTCTTGCTGAAGCTGCTCATCAAGCCTTATCACAAAGTAATGAAGGATCCTGTGGCAGACTCCATACAGAGCGGTCTGTGCTTTAGTCCAGATTAAAATAGGTTTTGCCTATGGAGCTGCTGGTTTGATATTAGACTGCTGCTAATTTGGGCATTTAAACAGATTTAAAAAAAACCTTTATCCTCTCTTTTATGTGACTTTGATTTTTATAGTTTTACCTTGCTCTTTTCTTTTATTTAACTTTGACTGTATTTTGATTTCATGAAGCATCTTTGTTGCCAGATTTACAAATTAGAACCACACTTGCACATCTGCTTCTAACCTGTAAATCTGTCAACAAAGATGCTTTATCTTTATTTATCTGTTGTAGTATTCTCAATATGTGCTCTTGTTGTAATTGCTTCTTGCATTATCTTCAAATCTTCTATCTTCTTATCTGGATTTGTTCTATTCTTACTTTTATGTTTGTCATGATGCTGCTTTCTATCTCTTTTGAATAACCCCCCCCCCATCTTCATCTCATTGCATTGGGGCCAAACCTGGTTAAATAAAGGTTAAATGAAAATTAATAAAATGAAATAAAAGAAAACAAAGGGCGCATCAATGCACCCTTGGATGCATGATTCCTTTGCAAGTGCACCATCACATGCGCTAGGTGGTGCACTGTGTAAGTGAGCAAGTTTATAGGGTTTGATCATTAGTAACAAAATCTGTTGCTCAGTAGCGCCACTTGCGCTGGCCTAGCGGCAATACCTATCAGTCTTGTGTTATTACAGCCCTCATGACCACGACAGTGTCAGGCTAGCCACAATGTAACACGGCACTTCCGGCCAAGACTTTCAAAATAAAACCCTTATTGACGCTCATGAGCCGGAACGTCTACGGAGTGACACAAAGTACCCAAGAGAAAATACAGAGTTTGTTTAAGGGGGCTCTGCGGTTAATTAAAATACAACTGCTCTTTTTTTTCCACAAGCCCTGTTCACAGTATAAATTCGTAGCCATAAAGTGTCAAATTCGACGCCTTTATTTTCACGGCCAAACCGCATGGTTTCCGGTGTTGTCCGGTGTGTCGCTGGCTAGCTTGACGCAGCTTTGACCACGAACGAGCCAATAGGCTGTGGAAGGCAGAGTTGTCCCTGTGGCCGCCATTAAAGAAAGGAATCCATGAATTCAAATGGAAACCAACAGGAACCGAGGCTGAAATAATGGTCGAAATAACCGCAAAAATATAGGCCGATGCCAAATTTCGATAGGTTTTTACAGGATGCATTTCGTTTTTAGATTGAATTTTGCGATGGAGGAGTAAGACGGGACGTTTTTTTTATTTTTTTTTTTAGCAGAGACCGTTTTAGGGCTAAGGGGGAGGGGGAGAGTTGCCTCTTTGCTCTCCTTTTCTTTTTGTTTTATGAACATTTTTTCGCTTCCTTTAATTTGTTTTTCCCGTGTGCTTTTGAGATGCCGAAATAGAGATCGCCCGGTCTCTGTTATCCGCTTTTATCTTTGACGGGGGGAACTGCAATCGGAAGGTTGTTGAATTAACTATCCTCCAGCCAAATGTTACAAAAAATATTTCTCGTTTGATTAAAGCCTGCAACATCTTTGAAAACACGAATCCGCAAATTGTTCTTTATTTCCCGGGAAGTGAAACGATGGAGAGTTGGACCTCGCAGTGAAAAAGGATGAGTTCTTGTTTTGTACCAAACGGGGCCAGCTTGGAGGATTGCCATTCCAATCTATTCTGTCTGGTAAGAGATTTAAAACTAAAGGAAAGCAGCCATTTTTAACTAGCTGAACAGGGGCTAAGCTAACGTTAGCCACACAGGCATCAGTTGATAGTAGCTTAGCTAGGCTTACGGCCCTGTCTAGCTGACATCATTTCAGGACAACACTGTATCCCAGTCCGCTAACGTTACACTCTAGCCTTGTTTTAGCACTTTCTCACCCGGGTCGCAGTGCCGTGTGTGTTATTATCACATTTCCATCACGTTTCCACATTTGCTCGCCTCGCAGACCAAACAGTCACCCATAACGTTACTCGCTCGTTAAGCTTCATTCACTTCATCTCGTAGCAGCACAGACAGCAACATATCGCCAGTTAGCACGGAAATAAAGCCTTGTCCGTTTCACTGCCAAACGCCGTTTCAGCACAACAGTGTTTCCCAGCGAGTCGGCTGTTGTAGCACTTTCTCACTTCGCCTCGACGCCTTGTGTGTTATTAACTCGCTATCTCGCGTCCATTATATTTCACAGTGTGTTGTCCTCTTATCGAGTGGTGACCCGTCCACCAAGCACTTGCTCCTGCACTTACTTCTGCACAGGCATGTCGCTAAGTTGGGATGAATAACCACTGTGCGTTTGCTGCCAAACACTGGCTTGTGCACTGAGCACTCCTGCAGGAATGGATGTCAGTGCTCAACTTAGCCAGCTTGTCAATACTAGCACGCTTGTTATATCTTGCCAAGAAAGCTCGTTTGCAGGCAACTGGTAGGTTACAAGCTTGTTTGGGGTAATAGTTTTCGTTCCGCTCTTGCAGACGCACGTTATTTATGTAATAGGTTATCATGTTGTTTGTCGGTCGCTGATCTCGTTGTTTATTAGGAACTTCCAATTTCTAGTACTCACACCAAGTAGGGCAGAGGCCCCGGGCTGATTATATAATATGTGGCATGCATTCCTGGGCATTACAACCATCTAGGTAGCGACATATCTTCGAGAGTCACGGGTCAGCAGAGCCTATAAGTTGGCATGTCACATGTAAATTGTCTCTCTGTCATATCCGAGTTAATGTGGATCTTCTCATGTATGATGCTAAGTGTTGTCAGTTGCAGCCGGTTAAAGTTATCCTAAGTAGTTGCGGTTGTGCCCCCCCCCCCACGGAGAAGTTCACCCGTCTTCTCTGTCCCAGTGAGCATCCTCTGCGCTGCGTGGTGCACAAAACAAGACGCTGCAACAAATGTAAAGGTGCTCCTTGAGTGTACAGTTCCTCCTCCCCTGGCTGGATAATCGTGAACATGGTCTGTGGATGTTTGTTGTTGCAGTTAATTGGCTTGTCAGCAGGCTTAGCTGCAGTATCGAGTCGAAGACTTGTAGGTTAGCTGAGAAGTGTAATGCTACCTTCATGGGCTCCTCCTAAGCTCCTATCTTCCAGATCGGACGTTAAATGCGATTTGTCAAGCATCCAGGTGTCTGTGGTCAGAAATAATAACAAAATGTTGCCTGCCATAAAAGTAGGATTTTGGTGGTTGTTGTTGCAGATGAAGTGGCACAGAAGTGCTGCAGTGGCAGAATGAGGAGGACACAATGTGCAAAAGGGCATGTGATTGATGTTTTGATTAATATATGCACAAGATTGCAACTAAAAGTTAAACTATGAGAGAAAATAGACATGCATCAATACAAAGTTTTAACATAGAACCCCGTGTAATAACACAGCGATAAAATACAGTGCCATATATTGTTGACACAGTTTCCATGCTGCCCCCTGCATTTTATCATACCATTCTCCCAGTACCACTCAGTGGGGTCGATGTGTGCTGAACTGGTAATTACAATGTTTACGACAGCGCTTGAAGGCAGCGTAGGCATACAGTGGACTGGCGAGGTAGGGGCTGGTAGTTGTAGTGCTGTGCCTGGCTGACTGACATTTTCCTGCACACTGAGACTAAGCACAACACCACTGCTGTTATGACTCACTTGCTGAACAGACTCCACTTTGTGGTTTTATGGTGAAAGAATGTGAACACATTGTGGTACTTTTTCCCCTTCGTTTTTCAGTGGATGGTCTTCTCTCTCTGGAGTTTGGTAGTTCGTACTTGTTGCATATTTTTGTTTTGTGTTCAAAAGGTTTTGTTGGAATTACCCCCGAGTATAATATCAGTTTATCTGCTCAGGTGTTACGTATCTGTGACGCTGACTTTTCCTGAAATCGGTAGTTTGAGCTGCCATGTCATTTTATTGTCAGACTAGGTTCTAACCTTGTCAGCATGTACTTAGCAACATCTTCGGGTCGTGATGGGATTGAAAGCCATACAGTGCAGTGACAGGTGCTGTGCAAAAAGCAGGGCAAATGAAACCAATGGAATTTGCATCTCCTGGACTAAAAATGCAAACAGACACTTGTTAGTTTCGTGTTTGCTCCATGACAAGTCTTTTTTAACGGAGGGAGGCGTGTGACAGAGACGCGGTACTGGGCAATCATCTGCAAGATGATTTGAGCAGCTTCACCTGTTGCTTGTCTCATAACTTGAAAGGCAGGAAGGCAGCTGTTTGAACACAGTGCTTTCCACCGAGACCGAGAACCCTAAGTGGCCAGAGGGAAGGTGAGCAGATGGCAAAAGCAGGGGTCGTAACCCCCAAATACGCACCGCCTTAAGAAAACTTCCTCCCTGCGTCAAATGGCTTTGGCCTTATATTCCCCCCGAATCCAGCAGTGTGATTTTTGGCCTTGGCATCTGAAAAGTAAAACTTCTCATGACCTGCATTGCTTTCTCTCATGGGACAATTTGTAAACAGTTGCCCACATACCTGAGCATTTACTAAGATAGACAGGGAAAAAACTGTGCAGACAATGCAGCAGTGTGTGACACACACACACACACACACACAGAAGTAAATAGACAGGTATCTTTGGCACTCTCTCTTTCTGCACACAGGCTGCCACTAATTTATTTTGAAAGGACAGACCTAACAACTGCAGAAGGCACATTTATCCTTGATAGAGCAATCTGCCTCTTGGATATTGTTGATGAGGAATGGAGCACTGACGTGTCCAATCTTTGACAGAGGGGCTGTTTCAGCCATGCCTCTTACAGCTCAAGAAAATGTCAGGACAGGAGATAATACTTTAGTCGACAGCAGGGATGTAATGATACATTCAGCTCACGGTTCAGTTTGATACAGGATATTGGGTTCACGGCTCAATATAATCATGATACTGTAGTGAGCAGAATCTGACAATTCTGATGGAAATAATCCCCTTTTTAGAGAGAAAACAGAAACAAAGCAGGAGTGCAAACCATAAACAGAGTGACTTCAGGTTTCTGTATGTTAGATTTAAAACTTTTAAAGACGTTTTTAATGTCAGTTAATCCTCAAATAAGCCCAAAGAGAAACCCCCCCCGACAAAAACAGTCTTTGCAACCAGTGAAATTTCTTGCTAGAAAAGTAGTACAAAGTGAAACGGCTACATTTGTAAGACCTCTGAGACTGTAAGACTCAAACACAGCATCTAACCATATACTGGTGACTGGAGTTTTTCATTGTGACGTGGTTGTACACGGTGCAGCATGTTGCCAGTGTTACCTGCCAAGCAAGGCTCTCTTACGATGCTTGCAAACAGTCTTTGTCTTGTTAGTTGTCTTGATGCCATTTTCTTCCTTAACTGAAAACCCCGAATGTTAGCACACAGCACAGTTAAAATAATACACCGACTTCTGGGAGTTTGGTCCATTTGGTCACCTTACCTAATGTCTGACGAGAGGATTGGCACCAAACTCATCTCCGTCACCGGTGGATACCTCTGTCCAGTGTGCATACTAATGTTTTAGCATACAGTAAGTTAAGTAATTGTAGGTGACAAGCATTGTCTGAAGTATGAGGATAGACCTTTTAGTAATCCGAAGTTGGCAGTGTCGGATATTAAGGACAGAGATATTGGATATAGGTGTACAATAGTAAAATACATGTAATAACTGAGTAAATCATTGATCACTAACTGAGAATAATTGCCACAGACTGTAATGCAGGGATTTGGTTGCACTTTTTTCCTACGCCACAGTTGCTGTAATGCATGTGTTGTTTTTTTTTGGACCCCACATTTTGAGGGCAAAGAACCATAATGTATTCAGTTGCCTACTTGGCAGAGAAACTGCAGCACTGATACAAATACAAACATCCTGATAGTGACAAGAAATACTCACAAAAAGCAAATAGGTGACTAATAGAGCTGTAATGTAAGCTGAAAAGCCTAGCCTTCTGCTTCTGTAGGCTATTGTACTCCATTCATACCTTAACAGCACACAAGCATTTTAATCACTATTTTAGCATTTTAGCTGTGACTGCTAGCAGCTAAATCCCAGAAATGCAACGGGCTAAACTTGTGGTGCCCACAGGAAGTGGTCAGTTGGTTCAACTTGACCCCTGTGTACAGTGGTACTGTAGCAAACAGAGATGACAACAAGCACATCAGTGTTTTCTCTGCTTACACGTTAGAAGTCTCTAGATAGCAGGCTGACTGTCAATTTAACCTTCTCCTGACCACACGTTGAACTGCAATTAGTATTTGAGAGAAAGCTCTATGGCTTTGCATTGCTTTTTGGAATAACGTGCGTAGCGCTACACACCAGTTACACAACAGCAAAACAAAACAGACAGCCTGTATGATTTTGTTCAGGTAGTTGCGAAGAATTTATTTCTGCACTCAAGTTGTATTTGGTTGGAGAGAGCAGTTTGACTTGCTCTGTATTTTTTGTAAACAAAACCTTTTTGTAGGCAAATGAAAAAGACATCATATGATTAGGTAGAGAGGCGTTTTAACCCTGGAAGTAGGGCTGCTTGATTATGGTAAAAATCATAATCACGATTATTTTGATTGATATTGAGATCACGATTATTTAACATGATTACACATTGACTTTGAGAACATCATGCAGCATTTATTGAACTTTAAAAAAAAAACAATTTAACACTGGATTTCTTTGAACTTTAAATATAATTGAACTGAAAAACAAAGAAATAAATGAATATAAATAAATAAAAGTAAAACAATTAGATAAATAAATAACTAAAATAAATAATATATAAAAAATAATAAATAACACCAACTATGTTGTAGTGCACTGTCACAACCTCCTGCAAAATATTCAGCATATTGGTAAACTATATCTCTATCTCACTCAGTCAGGTAACAGAGGCACAAAATCAGAAGTTGCTCACTGGATCTAAATGGATCTAAATTGATCTCTGATGCGCCTGGTGTCGCATCACGTCATGTCTGTAATATGCAGTCTGCCGGTGTGAAAACAAAAGTGAAACTTAACATTCCACAGTCAGTAACGGGGATTTGTAGTCAGTGACTCGTCTTCACTGCCCCACAGACATTAAGGGTAGGTGACGTTACCTTGTGGTATTTAAGTAATGTCAGTGGAATTAGGTAATTTAACCGTGCCGCAGTGCTTCAGTGGAATTGAACCTGCGCCGTGGGTCTGTACAGGGTTTCCACAGCAATTAATTTGTTTTACCTTTCCTGTCGACCAGCTCTCTTTCTGTCATCTACCAAGGAAGGTTTAAAAATACAACGGAGAAACGCGCCTGGCTCTCTGTCGTTCTTGACTCGAGCTGAAACTGCAACGCTCCGCAGCGTGTTTGGGCTTTGGCGTAGGGATGGAGCGCACCCCTGCGAGGAAAAGGGATGCGCTGTATCTGTAAAACGAGAGCAGCATTGCTAAATGGAATGCGGCACAAAAATCGTTTTATCTCGGTTGTTGTTGTCATGATCGTGGGAAGTCAAAATCGTAATCGAAAATAAAATTCGATTAATCGCCCAGCCCTGTATGGAAGCGTTTCTGGTGTGTCTTAATGTCTAAAATGTAAGAAAATGCACCCTAACCTGGCATAAAGTATCAAAAGTAACGTATCCTCTTTTCTGCATTGCTCCATTAGATTTGGCCTGTAACGGGCAGCTCAGTGCACATGCTCCTTGTAATAATGTTAGGTGGTGTTAGAAGACTTTAGGGCTACCACAAAACATGAACTGATTTCATAAGGGATATCCCACACAACCAAAGCAGATTTGTTTTTTCTTGACACGATTGAAAACTAATTCATCCACTCCTGCAGACAGTATTACGCTTGGTAGTGGTGAGTCACAACCCTGAGAGAGTATTTTAGGCTAACAAGTAAATTTTGCATGAAACCATTATGTGCTGAATTGGCTATAGAAGGGCAACAGTTGCGTAAACATTTGCTTATTTGAACTGGAGCCATGTAATGCACACCAAGGCTAGCCAAATCTTGATGCCCTGCCACAGGCTTGATGCCTGGCTGTCTGTTTGCAGCAGATAATTGTCTACAAGTGTGAAACCGATATCTCTGAGGAGGAGAGGGCTGTTGTAGAAACTGTAGAGCACTTACAAAACCAAACGCTTTATAGAGTGAGAGTCTAACGCACAATCCCGCTGGGGACTGGTGATGGTCAGGGCAATGAGGGGCGTGATCCCTAGCCAATTGCAAATTCGTATCGCTTATGATCTGGTTTCACACTTAACCGTTGTCCCCACCCCCCCGTCTTTGCATTGTGTGCACAGATGTTTCCTTGCAAGGTGCAGGTGTAATGTACCACTTCACACACTCCCCCAGGAAGGAGTAGCCAAGATGCTGTAGCCCAGTTGTTACACACAAGCTCAGCTCTTCCGTTTACACCTCGAATTTAACAGAAGGAATTTATCCTCTGCATGTGGAACAGCTTTTGAATTCCTGAGGAGCCAGATTGTTCAACAAAGATCATGATTTTTTTGATCATGCGCCCTGATGACTAGATAAATAATAGTGAGACTATAATGCCAGCGTATGCTTTTGTATGCTTGCCATTCACTGTAAAACTTCGGCTTAGCTCAGAGGAACGAATGAAACATATGCTTTCTAATTACTGATAGTGTTGTGGTGTGTTGTTTGGGCAGGTACAGTGGTCATAATGCTGGCAGAAATATATTTTTAACTTTAAAGTGTGCATGATTTCTCCATGCGCTGTACACTGGCTGGCCTGTGTGTGCCCACTGCGTCTAATGGCTAACTAACTTGTTGTTGTGATCCAGCTCCGCTCCAGTTGACACCACAGAATGCTCTGTTTTGACAATCCCTAACCCACCCCCACCCCCACTACCACCACCACCACTAACACCGCAAATCTCCCAGCTTATCCCTAGCCAGGCGAAAGACCACTGCTTCGCCACGACCACGGGTAATCACTCGCTCAGGCTCAGTGCCTCTCCACTTGATTTAAGATATCCCCTGAATTGTAATGGATTAATTGGTTGAATGTACAGAGCGACAGCTTGCCAAGTCAGCCTGAACGGAATAGGCCTAAACGGCATGAAAATGAGCAGCCCATGTACTCACAGATTACTTAAAATGTCTACAAGGATAGATAGAGGACCGAGATTGCCGGCGGAAATAGGGATGTAGGCCTAAGGCATGGTGTGTGTGTGTGTGTGTGTTTTGTGATGGTTTGTGTTGCTTGTGTGCGTTTAGGTAGACATGGTTAGCCTGTCGGTGCTTGGGTGATAAGCAGCAGTGCTAGCTAGCAGCGGAGCGTAATGTTCCTGCTTTAACACTTAATAACCCCGCCAGTGATTTACTGCCTATGAGGCTTTTTCCTGTGTGTTTTGTTCTCTCTATAAAAGCCAGACAGCGTTTATAGAAAGGCAAAGCACCTCCCCCCCCCAGCACTCACCATTAATGAGGATTAAGGTGGTGAGACCACATTTACCAGCATTAGGTTTTTTTTCTATTTGTATTTTGAACATGTTGTTCATGATGATATTGAAAGCACCTAAAGCATAAGTACACAGTTTTTTGGCAAAAACAAACAAATATCACATTTTGCGCGGGGCATGTTTCAGCGCACAATGGAGCCCCATTTTCTTGTCATCTTTCCATCTTTCAGTCATTCCTCCCATTGCACTCCCTCTTTGCTCTTCATTTCTCCGCTTCTGGCTGCTTGGGTGTCTTCATTCTTGTCATAAGTGGTTGGTGGGTGAACTGCTCCATAAAAGAGGATTAATGCCTGCTCTTTAAACTCTGCGCAGCACATGTTTACTCCCAGGTGCTGAGTGGCTCCTGAAGCAGCGACTTGCACACTCACACTCTCTCTCTCTCTCCCTCCTCCCTCCCTTGTATTGCAGGCTGACCTGACGGGGATCAAATGGAAGAGGTATGTGTGGCAGGGCCCCACCTCTGCACCCATCCTCTTCCCGGTGACGGAGGAGGACCCCATCCTATGCAGCTTCAGCCGCTGCCTGAAGGCCGACGTGCTAAGCGTATGGCGGCGGAGCCAGCGGCAGGGCCGGAGGGAGCTGTGGCTCTTCTGGTGGGGGGACGACCCCAACTTTGCCGACCTCATCCACCACGAGCTTGCAGGTAGGGGCCCCACGGCACTACATAAGGGCATGCAATTTTAATAAAAACAGATACTTTATATTAATCCCTGCAGGTACATTCTCTTTATGCTTTCCCCCACCATAGAAGTGAGAGGTCAGGGTCAGCTACAGTAAAGCAGTGCTGGAGCTGGTAGGGATTCAGTGACTCGTTCAAGGACACTTCAGCAGGGTGGATGCTTTCTGACACAGAGGCAGGTCCTCCGGTTGAAGGAAGTCTCTACTCGGCCACCCTGCTGCCCATGAGTAGTCACAATGGCCAGTTATATTGTTTTGAGTTGTTAATGGCACATGGGGTGATTAAAGGAGAGTTACCATACAAGCCTGTGTTCTCTCTGACAACAGGATCTAATAGCCTTCAGTGCATTTCTATGCAGATTGTATGTCTCTCAGTTGTCCCTTGGCACTCTGGCAAGAAAAAGAGTCTATGAATATGGAGTTCACCTATCCTTCCGATGCACCTTTTTGTAGCGTTCACTCAAGGTTATAGAGACAGTTAAAAGAGCGATGGCTGTAAAAGATAATAGGGAATGTCGAGGGCTTGCCGCTTTTGTGAAGGAGGCACTTGAACATAGTAGATCTCCCTGTCAAGATAGGTTATTGGTTGTACAATGAAAAATAATACATTTTCACTGCTTGATTGTCAGGCAGACACTGGGGAGATTCCCTGTAAGTGAGAGCTCCAAGGAGGTGTTAAAGTATGTAATCTGATGCCTCCCAAATGCCCCCCATACCCTCTAGCTGAATGATGAGCTAGCCAGGCTGGCTGGTACTGCCAACACCTGTAGGGCAACTCCCTTTCCCTGGAGACACTGACTGGGCACCACACTTCCCCTCCTGTTTGTGTGTGTTTGAGAGACTGTGAGTGTGTGTTATCACATCACAAGTGACTCCTGCCCCGTAGCAGACAAAGTGCCACCCCTGCAGTTTGCACTGGTGAGGGAGAACAAGTAAGCTGATGTCACATCTTGCCATTCTGCAAAGGACAAACAAGAGAGGCAGAAGGTTTAAGAAACGGAGCTCTCCCCTCGCATAACTTCAGTGAAAAACGAAATATGCAGGAGCAGCCATGCAGAAACGATGCAAACGCATCACCGGGGTCCTGCGCACTTGCATCCTCCCCCTCTCTATTTTCTCCATTTCCCTCTTCAGCAACAGTGACATTAGTGGTAGAGGATGGAGGAAGCCATCTTTATTCATCCTCTCTGCCATGGAGATTGAACTCTGGAGTCTAAGCCACGCACAGCCGGTCTGTGGCCCTCCTTCATTATGGGACATTGTGCCTGAAGTGGACTCAAAATGGGAGCTAAAGGCTGCGATGGGCAGCTCATTCAGGCCTAACGGGTCCTGGTAATAACCTGAAGCGCCTGGCTCAGACCTTCTAATGGAGTGTGCTACATTTCAAGTAGGAGGGGGCGGTATGGGGAATCTATATTTGGAAATTGTTGGAGTCACTGCTGTGTTCTCACACCGGCTTTGGGGGAGATTAAACGTGATACCTTTTGTGTTTCAGGGGCTAGAAATTAGATAATTGAATATTGACCAGAAAATCTGTGCCGTGTTCTCCTTCCAGGTTTTTTGAAAACAAAATGATGAATCATGTTCTTGCACGCTTCTCGACAGGCCTTGTTTCGAATTTTGAATGAAACACTGTGGTGCAGCACAGCTATTCCCTTATAGGACACACCTTAACATAATTACTGCTACTTGCACCCCAAGCACCTGATGAGATAGCCCACCATCCCCCTTCGCCCCGTGTTCCTCCAGTGTGTTTTTGCGCCGGGACTCGACTGTGTCTCGGTGTGAATGGTTCCCAGCTGGGCGGTGTCGTAATCTGTGTTTCCTGTTTTGGAAGCTGCTGCTCCCCTCTCTCTCTCTCTCTGATGGAAGACGCCCTCCTCCTCTTCCTTGAGCCGTTCCCCCGCCTTCTCCCGGAGCTGCTCTGGGGTGCTGCCAATGAAGTGGAGCAGAGCAGCCTCTCTAGATGCGTCTGAGGTCAGCCAGAGGGTCCCCCCTCCTTCCTCCAGCCCTCCATCTGTGGCTGCTGATCGGTCTGCTCGGGGTGGAGGTGGAGGGAGAGTCAGGACCTTTGCCTAGTTGGTCTTAGCTGTGAACCTGTGTTTCTCCCTGGGGAATGGACACTGCTAGCCTCTCGCACAGCCCTCTAGCGGTCATCAATCCTAGTCCACAGGACTCCTGCTGGTTTTCTTTCTGTCCATGTAATCGGGAAGTATATTACACCTGAGATGCCAGCTGAATGCAATTAACTATCTGATAGGATAGAAAACCAGCAGCACTCTGGCTCGCGAGGTCTAGG
>OMOV01116127.1:0-10423 GCA_900312565.1 Beryx splendens
AATATGATATTCTTGAGGCGCCCGGGTGGTGGTCTATTCGCAGCGGTCTATTCCCTCGCTTCCAACACGGGGGGTTCGCAGGTTCGCGCCCCCCCGTGTTACCGCTGGCTTGGTCAGGCGTCGCTACAGACACAATTGGCCGTGTCTGCGGGTGGGAAGCCGGATAGGGGTTTGTGTCCTGGTCGCTGCACTAGCACCTCCTCTGGTCGGTCAGGGCACCTGTTCGGAGGGGGGAGAAAGCGGAAGGAATAGCGTGTTCCTCCGCACGCGCTACGTCCTCCCGGTGAAACTCCTCGCTGTCGGGTGAAAAGAAGCGGCTGGCGACTCCACATGTATCGGAGGAGGCACCGCTTAGGCAGGGGAACAATTGGATCGAAATTGGGTGAAAAGGGGGAAAAATTCGACAAATACATTTATAAGAAGAAGAGAAAACAATATTCTTAGCAGTTTTGCAGTAACCTCCCGGGAGCTTCCCTCTCGATTATACCCTTCTAATTTCCGTCTGCAAAAGAGCGACTGAGCAGCAACTAAAGGCAAGCCTACGGGTTAATTTGGTATCTTCCACATGTAAGTCAAAACCTCTAAAGTTCGCTGGAGTTCAAGTTATGAGCAAGATCATTGTTTGCGCCCGTTCTTCTTGCTGTTAATTCTCAGACATTGAGTTTGAGCGTGGAGCTCTATGCTGCAAAACCTGGCATACAGCCTCAGAAACGGACTTTTATGGTTTTGAAAACAAGGTGGTTCCTTAGAATTGGCTTAACATAATTGCAAAATTTGCATTTAATTGTTTTACTCGTTCAGTTAGAATGGATTTTATGGGTACACTACACTCTTAAAGCCCACCAGCCATTTTTTTACACTGCGTAGTCTTATAAACACGACACTAAACTAAGCACTGTCTTAAATATTTCGCCATCAGCTCTTCGAGTTCCGTTTTTGATATCGTTATAACCTTTGGTTTCGTCTCCTAGCGAGCAGTAACTTTAGTGTCCGGCATTATTCTTAGAGAGCTGAACATACGGCGCTGAGTCTGTCAGAATATACCGTAGGTCTAACTTATTACGGCCTGAGTGTGTGAAGTATCGCATTACTATTTCTTAAGACATTTGCTGCACTTGAAAACTCGTTGGAAGGTTTCTTGAAGAAATCGTTCGGACGCTCAGCACTTAGCGGAACAGCTCCGACGTTCCCACACGGAGAGAGACTTGGAGACGAGTCGGCACGGCGCTTCGCTGGCCGCGCAGAGTCGGAGCTGTTGTTGAATGTTCTCTGAAACAAGATGCACTTGTATATATTTAAACTGTATTTGACCGTTGCACAAACAAATCTATTTCTTCTGTTCTGTCTTTACTTTCCTGTTTTGTTTTCTTTCTTTTTTTTACTTAATGTATTTATCATGTTATCTTTTCCTGAAGAACATTTCATGAACATTGCTGGCCCCTGGCCGTCCCGACCGCTGCCTCTCAGAAGCATACCTTTCATCTGACAACTGTGTATATTAAATTACTCTCTTCTGTATAAAGGCTTGAGCTTTTCTGTGTGCCTGGGATGAGCGGGAGTGGCTGGTATATCCTCTCGTTTAGTTTCTCTTTATGCTCTGTCCCAACGATACCTGAATTTGGTATGATTTTGTGTTTACTTCTACATCTTTCCATCTTCCCTGATATTTGGAGCAACACCAGCATGCTGTATATTGCATCGGGGCGGTGCAGGAGTATCCCCTCAGGTTTGGCAAATGCGTTCCGCCCTTGTCTTTACTCCGTGTTTTATATCTGACCCTGGGTATTTTGCCAGCCCCAATAAACCAGGATATCAGTTTGTCCCAGGGTATATATATTGTTTTTCTGGGATCATTACTGAGATAGATTGGATTAAGTACAACAGCCTTGGCAGTGCATTCATTTTCAGAGCAGTGTAAAGGTTAATCTCCTGATATATCTTTGAATATTGTTAATATGGTTAATTCGTTTCATATAACTTAGTATGGTTTTTAGGGTCACTCCAAGGTATTTAATTGATTTTGCATTCCACATACTACTTTTCTTTAAAGTCTTGGCTTGGAAGGTAATTACTTGTCTCTCTTTTCATAATCTGCATTAACTAACAACTTGCTCTAGCTCTTACGCTGCAGTAGTGTTCTTGTTTTGGTCGTTTATTTATTTCTTGGTTGGCCTGATGGGTGTTAAAAGAGTGAGCAGAACAAACTATCACGTATGTAATGCTTTCAATTTACAGCACTTTAACTAACAAAACGTCAGACTTGGTATTTTGAGTGAAATCGGACCAGGGTGAGTTTATTCCAGATATGTCACACGTGTAGTTCCACAGTTCCCCAGCAGGTGGCAGTGGCTAGTCACGTGAACAGGTGAGCCTTTAGTGCCTTGGAACATTGTCTAAGTGGAAACATTGCTGTCACTGAAATACAAGCGTTGACTGCTTTGTGGCATGAGGAAGTTATTTCAGAATTTGAATCCGTGGTGTCGGGTTCATGTTTGGGAAGGACGATAAAGAGCTGCCGGCTGTGGGACCTGCTCAGTGCTGTTCGGAGGACCTGAACAGCCCTCAAAATGGGGACGGATGTGTTTCTAGTGCTGCTGGTCATTTGTCTGCCAACACACAGCCAGAGTAAGTACTGTAAAAGTACATAATTCATGTCTCATGATTGCTACACCCAGAGATAAGAAAAGGCATGAAGAGTGTTTGGTTTTGCAAGTTTTACCTAAATGTGATGAAAGCAGATGTGTTACTACCTTGAGATGATGGAGGCTGGCATGTTTAATACAGTAAGGGTGCAGCACGTTATCAAGGTCGATTCTGATACAGTATTAAAGCCCGGGCAGGAAACTAACATTTTATCTGCTAGTACAAACTAATATTTCACTGTTTCCAGACGCTTTCATTATTTTACCAGCCAACTAGACTTTTAGCATAGAATTGGACTTCCAAGTCGTGATTGGTTACCTGCCAAAGTGGCTGATGGAGCAGACGAACTTTCACAGCCAACATTTTACCAGCATTTGGATGGTGGCTGGTGTTAATTTGGCACATTGGTTGAGATCTCTGTTCATATTTAGATCAAACTGTCCAGCTTTCTCAAGAATAAACACCAGAATTGATTACAAAGGCTACTCTGACTTCATTAGTGTACACTGCAAACAGGGTGTGACACCGTGACAATGCCCTCTCTCCCCTCCGATGAACTGCAGGCAAACACTTGCTCCGCTTTTTGACCTTCTGCCAGAAGAACGTGACGGGGGACGGGCAGTACGATGTGGAATTTGATGGCGACGAGCTCTTCTACGTCGACCCCGTCACCTACGAGTCGGTGCGGCGGCTGCCAGAGTTTGCTGATCAGTGGGCCGACGACCCTGGACTGCCCGCTGAGGTCTATGTGTCCATCGGTACCTGCGAGTACAACGTGCCCCGCTGCATCAAGGGAGAGAACAGCCCTCCAGAGGCCATCGGTGAGAGTTTCAGCGGTCTGAAACAGTGACTTTCTATCGATTACATGGATTTGTTTTGGACCATATAGTAAGTGCCACTCTCCTGTGTTACCTCACAGCTCAGTGGTGGAAAAAGTACTCGAATCCTTCACTTAAGTAAACGTAGCATTACCATAATATTGGAGAAATACTCCATGAAAAGTAAAAGTCCATTGTCAAAACTGTACGTAAGTAAAAGTATAGAAGTATTAGCAGCAAAATGTACTTAAGTATCACAACTAAAAGCACTCATTCTGAAGAACGGTCCCTTTCACAGTATGAAATTATTGATGCATTAACCTGTAAGAAGTATTTTAATGTTGTCGGTCGGACTACACCATATACTGCTGGGAGTTTAAACTCTAACAATGCATCAAACTTTATGAGCTTATTGTATGTTTTGCATGTAAAACCTTATTCTGCAAAGTAACAAGTAACTACAGCCGTCAGATGAATGTCGTGGAATAAAATACAAAGTAAATGTATAATATAAAGTGCCAGTACCTCAACATTTTACTTAGGTACAGTATTTGAGTAAATGTACTTAGTTACTTCCCACCTCTCACACAGCTCAACGCCACCTTTCACTACAAACTGTGTAGTGAAATAGTGAAGCAGTGTAATCCCGTGCAAGAATTCAGTAAGAAAACCAACCGCTCCTAAATGACCCGGAGAATACAAACAGCAGACAAAACAACAGCAGTCGTCATCATCACCATCATCATCGGTTTTCTTAACGAAATGAAGCTGTGAAATAAAAGGAACAAAACAAACATCAACAAACAGTCGGCTGTAATAAAGCCAAGACCGACTCCATCGGCGCCTGCGGCTCGCTAACAGCCACTCCGCAGCATTCAGAAACAACCTTCCCTACAAACAAATTAATAAAACCACAGTAGCATAATGGGATCAGCAGTAAGTTATCTTGTTAAACACGAGATGATAAGAGCTTCCTGCGTGCGTTAAAGCAGCAGAACAGGCATCGCTCCTGTGTGGTGAAATTATTTGTGGTTATGTAATCACGCCTGTGTTGTTTATGCAGGTCACTTCTGCTGCAACGCATTTTATCGCCTTGCATTGGGGAGAAAGCAATTAATAAGATAATAAAATAACACATATTGGGTGTTTCTGTGACGTTCTACCTGTGGTTTAGCTATGTAACAAAGCAAAATCAACACCATGCCGGTGTTTATATAACTCCACACCAATCAGTTATTTCAACAGTGTTACATAGTTCGGAACAGCCGCCCCGGAGCCGTATCAGCTCTGTGAGTCAACAGCAGACTCTCCAACCAGCACTTGTCAACTCCAAATAAATGTCACTGAAAAATCAACACTGTGAACACTGGAAAATCTGCTGCGTACACGACTTTCAGCCTGATTACAGACACGATTTGGCACCGTGACTGATTTTCAAGGGCCGAATCCACGCTACAGAGGAAAACGTCCCGTGTTGATTTTCCTGGATTAGTTGACAAGTGTTGGAGAGTTGTTTGTCCAATCACAGAGCTGATATGGCTCTGGAACGGCTTGTTCAAAACTGTTAGTGTTACGTTAACTCAGATGGATGTGGACTTACATAAACACTGATATTGTGCTGGTTTTTACACTCTCAGGTTTAAATGAACACTAATGATTTATCTGTCTGTCGGTCAAACATGCCTCCATCCATCCCTCCATCCATCCCTCCATCCATCCATCCATCCATCCATCCAGTACCGCCGACCTCCCAGGTGTACCCCGAGGAGGAGGTGGAGCTGGACGTCCTCAACACCCTCATCTGCTGGGTCAGCGACTTCCATCCCACGCCGGTCGACATCACCTGGGCTAGGAACGGGCGGCCGGTGGAGCCGGACGACGTCACCCACACCCAGTACTACTCCAACAAGGACTTCAGCTTCCGCATCTTCTCCTACCTGAGCTTCACGCCGCAGGAGGGCGACATCTACTCCTGCAGCGTGGGCCACGTCAGCCTGCAGGAGCCCTTCACCAGGTTCTGGGGTGAGTGACGCCCGGTGGGACTCCCAGCTGTGACCCGGTCGATGCGTGTGAGTTAGTCGACTTGCTTGGGTAAAAAGGATGCTGTCCACTGCTGATTTGATAGAGGTTCCTTCCCGACCACATGCCTCTTAAAAACCTGCAATGATAGTTTTTCTTTCATATTATCATTGTTCAGCAATGTTGTTGTAAATTATATTTTCATGTAAAGGCAGTAATATATTCCAGAGTTCCCTCTTCCTCAAAGAATTTCTTTAGTATTGATTTCCGTGGAGAGTTTTAGTGTCACATGATGCTGTTGCAGAGGGTTTTCCATAGATTTCTGAAATTCTTGGCAATTCAGCAGCTTCAGTAGAAAAAATACCGGTAGCAGCAGTAACACATCTTGGTCAAACCCTACCAGAAGCCCTCATGTTATCTGTGTGTGTGTCCACAGAGGTTGAAGTCCACACAGACCAGCAGATAGCGGAGACAGCGGTGTGTGTGTGTGGTGTGATCCTGGGAGCGATGGGAGTCGCCGTAGGAGTGTGGCTCATCAGGAAAGCCAACAGATCCTAACGAGTGTGAAAACCACAAAGAAGGCTGGAGCTGTGATGTAAATTGTGTCATCGTCTTCACATTTATCTCCTCTGTTTTCCTCGAGGGGGTGAGATGCGTTTATAAGCCCCGTCGGAGTTCTCTTTATTCCTCCTGCACGGTTTCTGTTTCTTGTGTTTTTTATCATTTGTGCAAATGAACGAACCCTAAACCTGAGCTGAGAAACGTCAGCACATTTACTTGCATTTTTACAGTATAAGCCGTGCTTTTCTTTATTTATGTTTCTCATTACAGAGAAGAAAATGCAAGGCTAGGCTTTATCCTTCATGTTTTGCCATATTCTAGCAGAGAAATAGGTTTTTTTTACCCATTGTGTTTGTGCACATAACAAAATAAAGCACATAAAAGGAAGTTAAATGTTGCTCTGCTGCTGTATATTGTACTTTATGTCAAACAGAACAAAGCATCTGCAGAACATATTACAAAGAAACAACAATTCTATTACATTGTTCATTGTGTTATTAACCCCACCATGAATAATAAACGGCTGTAACCACTGACACATTCACACAGTCACTCTGCCATCAATTATCACTTCCTGGCTAAGCTGTTGGCCAGATCACAGCTCCTGCAGCTCCCGCAGCTCCTGCAGCAGCTCCCGCAGCTCCTGCAGCTCCTGCAGCTCCTGCATGACATGAATGATCAGTAAATAACGCTCATCATGTTTGCTTCATTGTCTTTTAATGGTGGCATGAAATGGCTACGCTCCAATCTGCTTCAGTTCTCTGTCAGATTTATTTGGCTCAGGCTTGAATCAAATTATTTTCACAGTGATGGATAAGATAGCTGCCGCAGTTTAATATGCAAGCGTGTGAAGCCTCTGAGGGGTAAATCTGAGATCTCAAACGCTGAAAATATTACAGCTTTGGGTTTGCAATAACAGTATAAAGTCAGTGTTACAGAGATAAGTCACACCTTGGACTGAGGAAATATGTGTGTTAAGTTTCAGTTTGAAAATGGGCACGAGTTATAGATAAAGAAGTGTGTGTGTGTGTGTGTGTGGGGGGGGGTTATATAAAAACTAAGTAGAAAGAAACAAGTGAAATAACAGATTGGATTACTGTGTTGAGAGCCGGCATGGGAAGAGGAGTTCCCAAATCATCAGTCAAAACTAGATTGACCACATTTCTGTTTTGCTCACATACTTCTGTAGCATGTGATGCTGATGTCGTCTATTAAATCGTGTAAGAGATGAAAACAAAACCTCAGCTACTGTAAAACCTGAAAAACCTGTTTATCTTGAGTACGGCACTTCCATAAATTTCTCATTTAGTATAGCGGCAAGCAAGATGCAGGTTTGTGGGTTTGTGAAATGGAAACATATTCAAACAAGCAATTTGCAGTATGGAATGAAATCTGAAATTATTACTAGTTAAAAACAAGCCATCTGGGCTGCTCTTCCTGATAGAAACTGCTGGCTGGGTGACAGGACAGGATTGGTGAGCCGTCCAAACCAGAAAGGATCCTGAATGAGCAAGTCCAGCTGCAGGCTGCTGGTGGACTCCTCAGTTCAAGGTTCCCATTATTCAGGACATGATGGGCCTTTGTTTCCTCTACAAACTCTCCGTCTCTGCTCTTCTGCTCTGCACATCACCAGCAGGTACGTCTGTTTATGTCTGGCTGTTTCAATTTATTGTTCTATGTATAATTGTTTGCTAGTGAATAATTCAATTTACAATAAATACGCTGTGATGTTTCTAATTAGTTAGTCATACTTTAGTTTTCGCTGAGAGTATTGTGTACATAAAGTAAATATAAAGTCGGAATCAAAGCAGTATGTTGTAAATCAAAACTGTCTCTCAACCAACTGGTTAGCAGCTGAAAAGGGAACAAAGCAAACACTTCCTGTTGGAATGGAGCGCGAGTGCAGCGTTTGTTCAGAGGGCGCGCAGGAAAACGTGCCACTTCTACAGTACAATGGTTACATGTGTGCTCACTGAGTTCCTCGCTGTTCCAGGTGGGTACGTAGATCAGCTCATAGCTGACTGTGAGTATGGCGACAATATCACGGATGTTGTCTACCTGGTGAAAAATGTGTTCAACCAGAAGCTCAACAACATATATGACTCCAGGGTCGGGAAGTACGTGGGCTTCGGGGAGTACGGCATGATCAATGCGGCCCATTACAACAGTCAGGCGTGGAAAATGGCTGCAAGAAAAGCTGAAGTGGAGACTCTTTGCAGATACAGTGCCAGACGCTTCAGGAGGAGCACGCTGGATAGAAAAGGTACGTTTCTCCTCGGCCGCCTCCCAGACTGCAACTCGTGAGGAAGCCAAAGCAGGTGTGAAGCAAGATATTACACCCCTCACAGTGACAGTTCATTGGCCTAATGTGGTTCATTGGTGCAAGGATATGTCTTGGTCTCCCCCACTCTTTTACTTTAATGACTTGATGAAAACTGTTCAGCTCATAACTCTTTGTCTGCCATGAGTCATCATTTCTAATCGTATATTTTCGCACTTATCGCTTCTACATTCCAGTGCCTCCGATTGTCAAGGTCCACCTGACCAAGCCGGCAGGCTACGGGGAGCGGTCCCTGCTGCGGTGCAGCCTCCTGGGGTTTTTTCCTCAGGAGGTGAGGGTGAGCTGGCTGCGGGACGGGGTGGAGGTCAGCGCCGACGTGTCATCCACCGACGTCCTGGCCAACGGGGACTGGAGCTTCCAGCTGCACTCCTACCTGGAGCTGACACCCGAGAGAGGGCAGAGGGTGAGCTGCAGGGTGGAACACAGCAGCCTGCGGGACGCCTTGGAGGTGGACTGGGGTAAGGAAGGGAAGGTGCCTCTTATGTAGGTGTCATACCTGAAGACGATTACAAGACCCAAAACGTTGCATGTTGTTCCTCAGCAAAATGTTTTAACTCGAAGTTAAGCAGTTTGCAGGAGTTTCTTTGCACATTCAGTAGGTTGCCTCATCCTCTCCTCGGCACCTGTCACCATCAACACCCAGGTGTGCAAAGCAGGACCTACTTAATCCTCCACAGCGGAAGGGAAAGTTGCTAGACATTGACATGCTCTACTTAGGGCAAACACAAGTGTGTATCCTTGCAAGTAGGCCAATGTGCCTATGATTGGGTTTCAAAGACGGCACTGACTATCCCTGCATCTCGATGTCAACTTACAGCATGATTTCCTGACCTCACATACATATATATCTGCTGATCCAGGACCTGTGACCACATTATGCTGTCGCTGTCATCTTATTTCTCTTCCTCAGATACTTCAGCACTGGACGCCAAGGTGGTGAAGAGAGCAGTAGGGATCAGCTTCTTTTTCATTGGCTTTGCCGCAGCTGCTGGCGGAGCAGTTTACTATTGGTGGAAGAAGAGGTGTGTTGACGTCAATGTCAATATTACGAAACCTTCACTTTTATTTTTTGTGCCGTTAAATTGTTTTGTGAGAGATTGTGACAGAGCACAGGCTGTATTTGTAATAACTAGACATGTGTTGTCGGTATATCCCCGAACGACCCGAATTCTCAATCCATTTTTTGATCATGCCCCTTATGGCAAAGTTGTTGTGTATGAGTAGACGCATCTGGATACCAGTTTTATGTTTAGCTTTTTTTTAGTTTATTATGTTTATTTTGTCAGGGACTATAAAAACATTAATCTCAATTAATGAGAGAAGATGCGTTGCAGCAGATATAGCTATGAGCTCATTTCCATCTGGGCAGTTCGACATTCAAGCAGTACAAAATACAATTAAAGAGGTACAAAATATATATTAAAATATAAATATTATAAAGTACATATAAAATACAATTACATATATATAATATATATATGAATTATATATTAGCGATCAAAAATTGCACATATAAAATAATTTTTAAAAATTGTATTGCCATATTTACTGTATGAACAAGAGTTTCTAAGAGTGATGATTATTGTTCGGAAACAAATGCTTTTATCAGCAGGGCGTTTCTAAGTCTCTTTGTACACAGACAACGATACAGAGGAATCAATTAAATGTGCATTTTCATTCCAACACTGCTCTGGGAGATACACCAATTCTAAAATTGAAACTTTGGCCTGATGGTGGCGCTGGGGGAAAGGTCATGGGGTCACCAAAATCAATAGGGTTCATCCTCTAGGGGTCATTAATGTGGCCAGCGAGTTTGAAAAGGTTTGGATGAAAGCTATTGGAGTTATCGTGCTAACGTGAAAACTCTGCGGCGGTGGCGGTCGGGGTAAAACCATAATATCCCTGATTCGTCATTCGGGGATATAATTACGGTATATTCTAAGCATGGACAAAATAAAAAGCGCATTTTCTTGTCATGTTTCAGGTCTGACTTCAGTCCATTAAGCAGATAAGGACAGGTATCCCCATGTCATCTTTCTGA
>OMOV01116128.1:0-10434 GCA_900312565.1 Beryx splendens
AGAAAACCTATAACGTAAAAAAACCGAGCCAGACTTACAGGCCATGTCTCAGCGCCCGGAAGACGGCAGGAGCGAAACGGAGAAAGTTACGGCAGAAAGAGGGGATGGAGAAATGGAAAAATGGCACCGAGAATAGGTAGAAAATTACAAACGGGGAGTGATCAAAAACACATGGGAGAGTAGGGCAGAGGTCTCGAAAATCAAAGAGAGAGGATGTAGCGGCTGATGGGACGACTGAGTGAATCAGCAGCTGGATCAGGGAGACGGGGCGGCAAGTGACAGAATGTGTGGGTAAAGCAGTGAATGAATGTATCGCCCAGTGTGCGAGGTGTGTGTGTGTGTTTGTGGGCACCCGCACGCCTGTGAGATTCTGTCTGTGGTGAGAGAATAGTGAGTGAGAAGGTAAATAAACTGAGCACAGGAGAATGAAAGGCCGCTCTGTACTGAGGCAGAAAGGGCCTGTGTCTGGCTGAGCCCTGCTGGGGGCGGGGCCACCAAGGTAAACAGGAAGTGGTTTCTTCCTGGGGGATGGGCTACTTACCCAGTCTATGCCCCCTCCCTTCCCACCCATACAACCCCTACCTCTACTACTAACAATATATTACTATTACTATGGGAATGCTACTGCTTGGTTATGAGCTGGTAGTTTTTATTCACCACAATGGGCTTCAGTGGGCCTTAAAGTATTACTGTATAGTCAGATTTGTCAGTTCACTTTCTGTTCAATCAAGTCAAAGGGGGGTAGGACACTTTTTTTTTTTGTTTAAGAATCTGCCGAATGTTTTTTGGTTTTGTTGTATTTGATGGATTTTCTTTCTTCTATTTATTTATATTTATTTGTTTATTTGTCGTTACGTGTTCGAAATAAACACACACTTCATTCATTCAATGATAGAGCATCTCTTCTGAACTAATCCATTCATTTTTTGTGAAATCAACTTCCTGAATCAGTTGAATTAGAAGTGAACTGACCCCATGCCGACTTTGTCAACTTTCTATTTCTAGACCACTCTTCTTTGTCACATTCCTCACGCTGTTCCGTTTTGCTGTTCCTCTTCTCAAAAGGTGCCTCTGCAGTGAGGTGTGACCGGAGAGGTCACGCACTTCAGAGCGGCAGGTCGCCTACCTACCGCCTATCGGGGGAAACCGGGTACAGATGGAGGAATCGTGTGGTCTGCACGCTTTCCCGATCTGCTAGAATTTTATCGATGTATATTTCACATTCCAAAGATTTTACTTTTACAAGCAGCTGTTTTCAAATTCTTTCCCCCCCCCCAGAGAGGTCAAGTTGAGTTATGAGTTGAGTGCTTTCTGTTCGGTACCGTGATCCAAACAATGCAATTTCACAGGTCTGTTTGAGTGAGTCCAACAATCACTCGAAAATGAGTGGAGTGGGAAAGATTGTGCATTTGACCGTGTGTGTGTGACTGTGTACAGAGTAAAGGCAGGCTAAAATTGTGAAACACTCATTCTGAGTTTTTGTTAAAGCATGAGACGTGTGTTTTTTTTTTGCGTGATACAAGATTCCACTCAGGCACGTACCTGTCAGAAAGAAACGCACAGATGAGGTCTTTGGCATCCTGAGACATCTCCACATCATCTGGGAACATGAGGGAATTCTTGTGGTCCATGATCTTCCCGTAAGTTCCCACCAAGGACTCGGCGTAGAACGGAGTTTCACCTGCCAGGAGGGAGAGAGGCTTATTACTGAACATGACTTGGCAAGAGGGATAAAAAACTCATCAGACGTGTGAAATGATTGATTAAAGTAAGATTTTTACTGGCCTACTGCACAAAATGACCATGATTTCTGGATTTCAAACCTCACATAATATTACCTCTTCACCAGACATTTCTCTCTGCCCTAATTAGCTCGTTTCTACTGTAAAAATGACTTTAACGTTTTTGTGTCATGTGCAGGCCACCGTAGCTCAAGGGGACAGGAAGGGTAGCGGCTGTAGCAGAGGCTTATGTAGGAGGAAATGAGTTCAATCAATGTTGTCGTAATTCCTACTGCTCACCAATAGAGGTCAGTAAAGGACATAGATTACCTAATGCATTAAAAAAACTGGGCAAATTTCAATAAAGAGTTGTACGGTTCCAACATTGTCAAAGTAATAACCACCAAAGTGAAGATGAGTATAGTTCTGGCTAATAGGGATGCCAGAACTTACTGTTGAGCGTGATGCACCTGCTCTCGCTCACCTCTCCTTACTCAGGTTTCTACACAGGTGTTCACCCACAGTAGCACAAGGGAGAGTTACATCAGATCCTGTGTATTGGTCACCATCCAACATGGCTGAATAGAGTTTACTCACCGACCAGCATCTCGAAGATAAAGACGCCCACAGACCACCAGTCGCACTCGCGGCCGTAGTAACCGTCGCCACCCTGGGACTTGAGCACCTCGGGGGAGATGTAGTCTGGCGTGCCAACGGCTGTGTCACAGTGCACCATGCCAGACTACAGACAGACAAACAGAGATAGATTGACAGAGATAAGAAGCGGAAGAGCAGTGACACTGTTGTGTTAAAAAGGTTGGCAGAGCTGGGGAGAAAGGTAAGCAGAGTAAAACAGCCAGGACATTTCAAGAGAGGTACTATGCCTTTCCATAGCTAAGTTGGAGCGCTACCATGTCTTTGAAAACTCTATTGCTTCTTGGTTTGTTAATGTTGAATTTCTAAAGGGGTGAATTAGCCTGGCTTCCACTGCAGTTGGGCTTGCCATGGACAAAAACGCACTACACCTAAAGCAATGAATGTATGAAACAAAGTTGAAAATACATTCTGGTATATTCCTGTAAAGTGGCCCATTTGTAAAATTCACTGATATTCCCTGACTTCCCCAGAGAATTTATCAAATTCCCTGACTTTCCCTGTCTGGAATATAACTCTCAGAATTCCATGATATTCCAGAATCTCCATGACCCTGACAGTAGGACAGATCATTTTATAAATGTAGTTATATAAAGTCAGCCTAGAGTGCAGAGGTCTAAATTTACTAGACTGTTTAATCGTGTTTTTTTACAGGAGCTAAAAATTGTATGACATTCTGTGTCTACTGGTAGATTTTCAGACCGCTTGAATGTGTGGAACCACTTGGGACCAGCTATTATGAAATCGCTATGGTGAAAACAAATGGTGGAAAAACACTTCCTGGAACCACAGTGGGGGCGGGACCTCTGTACTCTACATTAGTTGTTTAGCACAATAAGTTCTGGGGCCTTTAACAACAACCTGATGCAATAGTGCTGCACTGAGTTTCACTTCACAATGTGAACACTTGGTGGTACACTGGAGCACCGAATAAAGGAGACTTGTCCCGAGAGAGGTTGGGGTTAATTCACTTCAGGAAGTTGATTTCCTTCAGAATCAAGGACTAAAACTCGTTTGACATAAAAGGGTTGCCAAATACAACCTAGAAAGCAATTATTGACAAACCACTAAATCATTAGTGAGTAAAATGTTTCAATTTGCATTTCCAACTGAAAGAGAACTGATCCCTGACCCAGATCTGAGACATCTGACAACAACAAACGCAACCCACCGAGTCCATCTTCATACAGGTGCCAAAGTCAGCTAACTTGAGGTGTCCGTGTTGGTCCAGCAGCATGTTGTCGGGCTTGACGTCACGGTGGATAAAGCTCATGGAGTGGATGGCGTCCAGCGCCAGCACCACCTCGGCCGTGTAGAAGCGGGCCCACTTCTCCGGCATGTCGTAGTTCATGGTGAGCGTGACCAGGTCTCCTCCGGGCATGAACTCCATCAGCATGTAGAGGTGGCGGTCGTCTTGGAAAGCGCAGCACAGCTAGGAGACAAGCACACCCGAGTCACTCGCAAGAAGATAATACACCCTGGTCATAGACTGTAGCCTCAAACCCAATGCCACAACCATGAGGCCAGGTTATTACTCCGACATGCAGTAAGTACACATCATACGCTGAATGTACAAAATATTAGGGACATCCTCCTGATATTGACCTGTAGCTCCTTTTTCACAATCCACATCTCAATTGTCTCAAAGCTTCAAAATCCTTCTCTAACTCGTCTGCTTCTCTTTATCTACATCTCCTCCTTTGTGACTGCTATAGATTAGGGAAATCAATAAGGACTACTGGTTTTTACCTGGATTCACCTCATCAGTGTACTTCATTGAGACACTTCAGTGTCCCTAATATTTTGGACATTCAGTGTGTTTTTAATACCTCCGCTTCCCATGACATAGACTAAGCAGGTGAATCCAGGCTATGATCCCTTGTGATCCCTTACTGAGCTTCACCTATTAAATCCACTTCAGTCATGATAGAGCAATGTAAATAAAGGGGAGAAGACAGGAGAAGGAGTGTGTGTCTGTGTGTTTGTGCATGTGTGTGTGCACACCTGGACGACCCAGGGGCTGTTGGAGAAGGCCATGATGTTCCTCTCCTCCCAGAAGTAGGCAGAGTCCGAGCGCTTGATCATCTCAAACTTGCTGAGCTTCTTCATGGCGTAAACCTTCTTAGAGGCCTTGTGGCGGACCTACAGTAGCGGAGGGGGGCGAGGCATAAACAGGAGACGTTCGCATGTAAACAAGGATAACGGTGCGGTGCAATGAAAGCACACGGCGACCACGACATTGTAAGAATGTCATGATGACCAAGATAACGTGAGAGAACAGGGGAGGGGAGGGGGGAGGATCCCATAATAATAGGCACACACCCATAGAAAGACATGCTTACACAAGATTGGAACACACTCATCGCGTCCCCCCGCTGCACCCCCACACCAGACTTCACACACACACCGATCTCTCCTCTCCCACACACTGGGCCTGTCCAAACTCGTCTCTATAACAAGGCGCTCAGCAGAGACCAGAGTCAAGCTGCTACCGACACAAGAGACAGGCATCTGGGAGTTTTTAAAGAACTACTGCTCGCCACAATGACTTTCTTTTTTTTTTTTTAACTCAAAGTCAGTGAGCTTGGTCATGCTGTAATAAAAGACGACAATTACGTTTTAAATGCTGACAAGAATGTCCAAACTTGAACTTGTGTTGTATTTCTGTAGATTCACAGATTGCTGCCCCCTCTAGTGGTTCACATCTCTTTTGTATTGTGATGCAAACTGTACACTTTACATACTATTTGGATATCACAGATGTAGGAATTTGCACCCTTCTCTATTCTCTGCTAACAACCCCTCCTGCTCCTCCCTTCCTCCTCCCTTTGCATCAAATTGCACCCGCTGCATCATTTCAAATGGCAGAGGGCCAGAGACGAGCCAAAACCAGGGGGGTGACGTCCCATTTTAAACCACTACACACTCATTTAAGAGCGGAGGAAAAAACATCTCACCAGTTGCACTTCTCCATAAGCTCCTCTCCCGATCAACTTCACTTTGTCAAAGTCTTGCAGCTTCACCTGCAGTTCCCGTAGTCGACCCACCGCCTTTTCATCTGCAGAGACGGGCACACACACACACACACACAGGGGTCACGTAGAGTTACCGTGGCAACACAAAGGTCAAACCCCAGCCATTAGGTTCAAAGGAGAGGGGTGAGTCGCTAACAGCTAGGTCAGAGAGGGGTCGGGGACAGTTGTCGGTCTAAGGCGAAGATGTTGCGCAGGGCATGAAACTATTTCATCAGTCAGTCACACTGGCAAGTGAACTGAACATTTCAGCAGCCCGAGTAGTTTTTTTGCAGCCACAGTAGCTTTCAAAAGAAAGTGTATTCTGTGAGTGAGTGTCTTTACAAGGTGCAGCCAGAATTTAGCAGCAGGTTGGTCTTTGGTGTTCATTTCAAACCCTGTATGTGGCTCTAGTCTAGACAAAGATACAGTACAGGGGGTTTCACCAAAGCCAGGACTGATTGGAAAGAGGCTGCAATAATAGCAAAGCAGTCACATGTATGTAACCTTTGATAATATTTTGGCTGTAAAATGCGCCAAGGCTGAATAGTTGTTAATTGGAACAGCAATATTTTCACTGTTAATCTTAGTATAGAAGTGCTTCTTATCTCGTCTATGGCCTTGTCCAGAAACCACTGCTACTTTTGTATACTGTGTACTCGCTCATTGTGCTACCTGTAGAAGAGGGATGAGGCCTGATTTTGGCCAACGGGAGATTTTCATGGAAGGTCTAGAAAGTCATGCTTCTACTTGTCTAATCCATTCCGAGGTAGAGAAATGTCTAGACAGGGCTTACACCTACTGTATCTAGTGGTTAAGAGCCTGGACAAACAGCAGTTTCATGCATTCCTCAAGAAGAGATTGCCCTGGTTTAGGTTTCTTCCGGTGTCTAACATCAATATGAGCAGACTATGTGAGGCATGAGCATCTTGTCCTAGTCCACATGCACACAGATCATAAAACACAGCTCTTACATCGGTTCAGGAAGGCATCTATGTTTTTGTTTTTCCGCAGGGCAGGATAGTCCAAGTCAAGGGCCAACGCATTCACAGAATCCTGAAAGACAGAAAAGGAATTTTTTTTTAATTACACACTTTCCGAAAAATAAACAAGTAAACAAATAAATCTGAAATGTTCCTTGGAAAAAAACCTTCCAGGGTTTCCACCGGCGTGCGTTACAAGTTATATTTCATAACAATTTTGCCTGTCCAACTAACCGATGGAAAAACAAACATTATCCAACGTCACCATCATGGCTTGGGTTTGGCGGCCTTTTCCGATACCAATTTGAGACCCATGAAAACACAGTCATGTTTTCGTATCCTCTCTCAGCTTTGTACCGCAGCGTTTCTGTTGGACCCGACGGAATATTTCACGATTCTGTCATCATCCTGTCATAAATCTGCCCAGGACAGGTCGCTTTCACAAGCGGGGGAAACCCTGACTTCATCATAGCGATGTTGCTCTAAATCTTTTTGTTGGCTGATAAAACCAGACACAACTGAATGAAGGAATGAAAGAAGGAAGGATGGAGATTTTTGTGAACAAACCAATACTTTCTCACTGTTACAGTGCTCAATCACAGTGTGCTCCTAAATGCAACAAGCAGGGTAGAGAATATGAGTCTGCTATAACAAGGCAATGACAGAGGGACAATGGAGGGTCTGATGGAAAGACGTGGCACGTCATCAAACAACAAAAACTAGCCACACAGCGACATCACCGCCCCCGTCCACACCCTGTCCACACCCTGTTCACACCTGCCACCCTAACACGCCGTCCATCAACTAGTCCCCCCAACACCCGTCCCACTCAGAAGCTCGTCACAGAGGGGCGGTGGCAACATCAAACTAAAAGCCGGGGGGCCTTATCAGTGTCATCGGTGCTTAAAGTAGCGGTGTTGAGTTTCACACACAACCAAAATGTCCCCGCACCCTCGTCCAAATGCGTGAGGCTGGCAGGGCAAGCGGGGCAGGTGGGTCGCAGAGCTAGGGGGTGTAGTGAGACACGCTGTTCCCCCCCAAAACCAGAGGTCAAGCAGAGTCATCCAGGGCAGACGGTGTGTATCGGTGTGTGTTTGTCTGGGGCTATGTGAGCGGGTGGGCTGGGGGCGTGTGGAACAATTCTGCACCTTTAAATAGCAGCGGTGAGGAGAGAGATCCCCCGCCGCAGACGGGTGGAAATAGACCCGAGGCTCAGAGGCTATTGTGGGACAAACAGCTTATGGAGCTGGATTCAGAATGAGCACTCCAGGATCTGGGGTCCTTTTACATGCCGTGTGCGTGTGTGTGTGTGTGTGTGTGTGTTGTAACTACAGAAGGGGGCACTATGTTTGCGACAGTCTGTGAGACCTATATATCACTCCGTAATATCTGAATCTTATGTAAACCATAACCTACTTCTAGCGGATTCAAATGAAGCATCTGACGTGTGAGTATATGAGTGGGAATGTGTGAACTCATCTGGGCCGCATCCTCTCTTCGACAATATTTTCACATCTGAAACCATTTTGCCACTTACTGGCTTGATTTGATGAGGCTGAAAGGAAACAATCGGCCCATATTTAATGAAGGGTTTGGCTAGTGAAAGCATAACTGAAGAGCTTCAGTCCAAAATGACATTTCCAAAAAAGATATACGGACATTTACAAAGTTAAAGGTAAATTAGTAATTCCTTAGTTTACTTTAGATTTATTGAATAATTATGCTCCAAAATGGATACATATATTTTTGGAAATTAACTTTCAGTTAATCTCAGAACAGAAAGCTGTATTTTAATTTATTTCATTACATTTATTTCCAAGATTTTTTTTATTTTCAGTGTCAACTAGGGGCATTTGTCATTTGTGTCATGAATATTTGGCCATCCATAACCTCAGCACCTGCTAATTGAGGCATAACCTCTCCAGGTGTGACACCACCAGGGTGAAGAAGTGTTTTAACCCTACAGCTGTTTAGAGCATGTATGAACATACTGATCATGTCAGATTCCCAGGCAGACAACGTTCACTACATAGACTACAGGCCGCTCGGTTTTATGTATTCATGTGTATTGCAACATGTGTTCTTTATACAGTGTTTTAATGGGCACTAGCTGTAAAAACAAATCGCCTGTTGGGGGCAAAATTGAAAATTAGTATTGACCGATCTAGCAATCAGGATTTTTGTAATTTTGTCAATTAATCACATTGATCTAATTAACAAATTAGTAAATTTGAGTCAGTTGACAACTATTGCAACTGCTCTTGCATTCTTCCCTGGAAAGAGCTGATGACTCTGGGGCAGTGTTTGGTATCTGGTTGTGGATTTTCAGTGGAACTGGAAGCTGCTGAGACCCGTCACCAACCAGGGTGAGGCGGTGGAGAAGACGCCGTCCTACAAGTAGCAACAACTAAATGGACTGGAATGACAACACAGAGGCATTTTACAAGACTGTTCCTCTTGAGGAGATTCAGGTGTTTCAACACATACAGACGACTCAGCATGTTCTATCAATCATTTGTGGCCACTGGCCAGAGTACTGCTCTTGGCTTACAGGTGAAAAAGAATGACAAAGGACATTTTAGACTGGGGGACACACTGGAATGTCTAAAACGCTAGGCCATTTGAAAACTCCCTGTATCACCGGTACAACAACAGATTCCACAGATTTCTGTCTCCAAGCTGTATCTGCTAACTAGGCCACCAGGCAAAGACAGGGTGTCACACGCTCAATGATATAACTGAGATTATTCTGATGACTCCAGACACATCACTGATGTCAAGACCTCTAATCTCAGGTGATCATGAATTAATATGTATTCGGAGGTGTTGGGTCAAGCCGTGGCTGCTGTACTCTACAGTGAGAGCTGGAGGTGAATAGGCTTCATCCAAAAAAGGTAATGGTAGTTAGGCTGGTAACTTCCCATGTTTTACATTTCAAAAGTCGTATGTGGGTACACACATTACTATCATTACTCTGACTTTTTAATACAACACTTCCTCCTCATCTCGCTGCTCTCACTGGCGGCCTGTGATCCCCACACACTGCAGGACTTGTTCAGGACTTGATATGATCGCGGCTCAGATCAGTCTGCCAGTCAGTCAGTGTCATTAACAGTCAATCTGAACTCCTCACACTACCAGATCCTTTTTGCCCTCCATCGCTCCTCACCAAGCCTGCAATCAGGATGCTACAGAGCACCTTCAGCCTCCGCCGCAGCACCCCAAGATGGTGCTCTTTTGCGCCAACAGCCATCAGACTGTACAATGCTTCTTGCCCAAACTAGCTCGCCTGCACTGTCTGTAAAAACAACACGGGAGTGGTTTTTGCATTTCTACACTCTGGACCAAATGCATTTGTTTGCACAGTTTCTGGTCTGTACATATTTCTATACATTCTCTACATATACAGTAGGTTGTCCCATATCTCAGACACTTTTTAATGTACGCTACCTCTATCCTCTATCCATCATTATATGTTCTGATGATGATAGTGATACTTAGATAAAGCACATGAGCGTTGCACATTGTCACTTTTCTGTGCACACGGTGCCTCTATCTGGAGGTTTTGGTAAACCGACAGCAACGAACACACATATCCAAATCAGCTCATTAAGTACGTATTGTGACGGCTCTCCTGCTTATGCAGGGCCTGCTCTCCGTGTGTGTTTCCCCTGTCTGTGTCTTGCAGGTACCTGGTGGGCGGAGCTGATTAAGTGAACTGGGAGCACCTGGCCAGTCTCCCAGTATATAACACCAAGCTCCTCAGCTCAGCTCTCTCTTTCTCCTTCCCCATCGTCCAGCACCATGTTACTGTTTGGTTGGCTTCGGCTTGATTATATTGTTTAGTTAATAATAAATTAATGTACTTTTACTTTAAAACCCGTGTGTCTCCTGTTTTTGTCATGGCTCACGAGCCGGGTCATGACAGTATGTTATCTGTAAATTGATTATATTGATAGGGTGAATAGTCTTTTACAACTCACACCTACACATCATCTAAATATGGTCTTGTTAATGTGAATATGATGCACATATTTGCACATATATTCTGTACATTAACATAGT
>OMOV01116133.1:0-10389 GCA_900312565.1 Beryx splendens
GTTTGCGTTGAAACTTTCTGGCTCCGCTGCAGCCGCTCCTCCACTACTGACCGCCTCCTCCTGCTAGTTTAGCTAACACGTGCCGGCCGCGTGCGGGTTACTATGGTAACAGGGACTTTACAGCGGAGCGCCCTGAGCGCAGTGAGGAGAAATTACAGTGCTTTACAGTGTGTGTGACTGATATAGTAACTGGAATTGTTCCGAAACAAATAAGTCAACACGTGAATGCAGCGTGACGTGAATGCAGAGAGGAATAGGAACGAGTGAATCGACGTCATTTAGAAATGAGATCGCATAGATGTCGGAATCGAGATCGAGATCATTTTTCGATTAATCGTGCAGCCCTAGTTCATCCATGAATAAATTGTTCACTCTCTAAGTGGCAACCTGCTGTGTCAGAAAAGAAGCCTGCACAATATAATAAGTAAACCCCTAATACAGCTCAAGTATACAGCAAATGGACAGAATGAATTTGTAAGACTCTAAAATTACTATTGGAGTAGATTTGTTTCATAATTCATTGTTCATGCAGTTCGAATTCAAGCATAAACAAGCCTTGTGGTCTGGGCAATACAACATTTATAGCTCATATCAGCTAAAACCAATATACCCTTTAGCACAGCAATGACGATGGTCCTTGTGTTTTTACTGAGAACATTAATCACTGTGGCTGGTTATTAAAAGGATTCATCATTTTTACTCTCAGCTACGAACACAGCCTCTTGTAATAGAAGCAATCCTCGTAAAAACCCATAATGTGTGGGAATGGTGTTTTGTGGTCTTGCAGTTATCAATGAAGTTTATTGATGTAATCAATTGTTCACACACTCTACATCCAGTTGTAGCCAGCTGGAAAACAATCCAGTAAAGAGTAACATACATGTGGTAATAACTTATTTGTTTTGACTTGATTATTTAGATTTTTTTCAAATCCAAGCACGACATACCTGCCTCGTATTAAGTATTGTAGTAATGGTTGTCTTTGATTACTTTCTCGAACTCTTCAAATCCCAAGTGCAGCCTGCTGTATTGGAAGTGAGCCTGGCGGTTCTGAACCAGGAGCACCACCACAATAAGAGCTCAAATAGACTGGAAACAGATTAGTCATGGCTGGGGGAGAAAGGCTGCCCTTGTTATCTGTCTCTCTTCAGTGTCCTCTGACTGAGTTGTACTATGTCCTGTTTTGATTTGGCTTCCAACGTTATGGTGGGTCTCTTGAGTGCTGCTGTCTGCCTTCCCAGCGCAGCACAGCAGAGCTATACGCTATCTGATTGGATTGACTGTAACAACACACACACACACACACACAAACATATGCACATATAAACAGACTTTTCCTTCCAAATATTGCATAAGCACTAGACATTGTCTGTCTCAGTTATTACAAGTACAGATGCTGCCCAGTCCCACAGCACCTAGCTAGGTGTGCAGTATCAACTGTTGCTGTAGTAAGTTACTGCAGTCCTGAATAATCAGGATAACACATCATTCACTAATGTATTGTCAAGAAGAATAGATCCACTCTACTGTTTTCCCAAATGTTTCATTACATTACATTAAGACTTACAATAAGTACCCTTTGTCAGCAGTAGTCAAACTGACCGTATATCACATTCTTCATCAGCTAAGCCTTCAATAGGAAAAGTATGTTTCATTAGCTTTGCCCAAACTGTACCACCTGTTACACAAAACTGCTTTGAATTGAAAATTGCAGTTGCAAATCTATTAGCAGGACAAACTTCAGGCGAGCGAGCATCACTCAGTAGGTGAGAGAGCGCAAGTTGGCATTGCCCTGGAACAAACTACGGAGGAACAACTCAATAACTGTCAGATGCTGAGTAGCAGTGAGGAAGGACCGTGAACCATAAAATGCATCATTTCAATCGGTCATCGCTGACTGGCCAATCATATTGTGACTACTCTCATCAGCATGGGCACTGCCAGCTGAATTCTGGGAGAAGGCAATGCATGCACATAATTTGGGGAGTGTGCAGTACGGATGATCATCTTGTTGAACACAAGGAAGGATTGTGGGAGTTAGACAAAAATTCCAGTTGGGTAGCGTGAAAATTCATAACTATGTTAAATGTTCATCCTCCTGATGCACCATAAGAAAAACACGTGCACCTGCACATTAATCCCGAGTAGTACAGCGGCAATATGCGCTGTCTGGCCTGACGGACAAACTGTCCCACACACGCACACACACACACACACATGCACACACACACACAACATATCTCTCAGCTTTTTCTCTGCCTTCTCCAGTGTGTCTTCGAATGTTTACCTTTGCAGCTTGAAACTTTGTCTAATTCTGTACACACTTTCTTTCACTTCAAGTTCGCACTCTGCAAGCACATCTTCACATCCCCATTTTGTCGTCAGATTTATTTGTGTTGTTTTCTGAGACAGTTGGGTAGTTAGACTAGTTCTGCCTTTCTTAATTATGTGGAAGGTCTTTTGTCACATGACTTGTTTTACATCACATGTAGTTGTTTACTGCACATTCATAGTTTAATGTTTGTGTTCTGTTATTTTTCAGGTTTGAAATCTTGTGGCTGACGCTCTGCCAGCTGCACAATGAGTTTGAGATAGAGGTGAGTGTGGAGGACTGTCTGTATATATGGTTTTAAAATTTCTTTCATTCATTCTTTCTCTTTGTTTTTCTTTCTTTCTTTCTTTCTTTCTCTCATTCTTTCTTTTTTCTTTCTTTCTCTCTTTGTTTTTCTTTCTTTCTTTCTCTCATTCTTTCTTTTTTCTTTCTTTCTTTCTTTCTTTCTCTCTTTCTCTCTTCCATAGATATATGGATAGATCATTGTTCTACCGACCCTAGGTGTGGTAACCTATTATGTAGTGACCTGTTATTTAGTGTGGGATGTAAACCAGTTTGGGCGTCATAGCTCAGCTTGCATCACCTGTAAATCAGGTGATGAGTTTGATTATTACAGGGCCCAGAGTGTTTTGGCGTTGAACATTTAGATCACAGCTGCATCTTAACTCATCTCCTAACCTGTTATCAGATCATTAACAGCAGACCTGCTCAAATGATGAAAGGCAGACCCGCAGTGACATAATCAGTCAACCCATTAACACCTCATGAAATACAAATGATATAGTGGTGGCTCACGCACACGTGCATACCGATGTGGGTTTGTATAATAAAACAGAATCATTAAGGTAGAGGTCAAGGATGGACTGATTAATAATGTAGCTCACTTGCTGCTTGTGCTGTGCTTGAGGGTTTGGAAGGACTTTGTGGCATCAAAAACTATTGTATTCACTAGTGTATTCTCAAGGTGCTATGTAACCAGGGTGTGTCCACTGTCGTCAGAGCACTGAGTGGAAGGTGTGTTGTTTATATTGGTGACCAGCCTCACAGCCGCACAGGTTCGGCCTCATAGCTCAGTGGTTAGAGCACTGGTCTTGTAAACCAGGGGTCGCGAGTTCAATTCTCGCTGGGGCCTTTCTTTCTCTCTCACTCTCTTTTTATTTCAAAGGAATGTTGTGCACCATTAATAGCATATACTAGTATTTAGACTTATTTTTAACAATATGCCCGTCCAGTAAAGCATTCATTTGTGATGTGTGAGCTTTGGCTAAATGAGACTCTACTTTTCTCCTCTCCCTCTGCAGTATCTTCCCATCTACACGCCCTCAGAGGAGGAGAAGAGGAACCCTGCACTCTTTGCCAACAACGTCAGACGCCTCATGGCCAAGTAAGTCAACATATGATGTTCCTATGATGTTTGACAATTCAACTGACCATTATGTCTTTGCCAAGAATGGGTTATAAGCTGACACCTCATTTATTTTGTATGTCTTCACCTGACTTCCGTGTCCCTAAACCCTAAATCAGAGGATCAAATATTCAGTTTGTCAGGAATTATTGTATTTATTTTCCTTCACATATCACTCCACTACTGACTCTTGACTGCCTTTGGTGTCCATGTCACTGATTTGTCTTTAGCAGGGGATGGTCTCACTTCCTATTCTCTTTGTCAGTTTCCCTCGTTGTACAGGGCACAGCACTCCGGGTGGGCTCATCACGGGCCTACTCTGTTTAACACAGCTAGCATCTTATTTATGCCTCTCATAATGAATAAGGAGTGTGATTACTCATCATTTACATCAATCTTCCCCTCAAAACATAATTTCTTTGCGTTATGCCTCTCGTCGCCAGCAGAGATGAAATTGCTAGGTTGACATATCAAATGAACACCGTGCTTTCAGTCCTGCTGTGGAAAAAAGTGCAATTGACATTTTTAAATTTCAGACACTTAGATGTTCTTAACCAGAGTGACACGGACTGAATGAGATTTCAACTAATAATGTCACCAATGTTGCAGGAAGCCAAATAGTTAGTGCAATGGACAAACTGACCACTGACTAACCATTTGTGGGTGGTCTCTCTTGCATTTTATACTGATATCTCTACATACAGGGATGTGTTTTCAGTTCTTCTTCCTCAGGATGTATGATTTTTGGGGGAGCAAAACACCTCCATTCATCTATTCAAATATCACTATTTACCTGTTTGTCTCCTGCCGTTTCCTGCTTCGCCCGTGTTGTCCTGATCTTAATCCTGGTGCACCTTATCTTTTCCTCTCAGAGCCCTAGGGGGGCTCTCAGTGACTAGTGACTTCTCATTTAGGGATAATTAACCCCATGCTATGTGATGATCTCGCTTAAATTACAAGAATAGTTTAAGGTTTTTAATACACCTTTTGTGATTTCTCATGAACTCAGGCCTTTCCAAAAGGCCCAGTTGTCAGTGTTTTGGTTTTTATTATTGTCTGGTAGTGCAGTAGATGGGGATCTGAAAACCACTTTGCTGAAAGATCACAATACAGTGTAGATTACAAAATGTCCCCTCACTATTTCACAAGCTAGTTTGTTAGAATATGACGTTTGGGGTTTGAGTCAGTTATAATATGCTTTTGTCACTATAGATGGCAATCTCTGCTACATCGTCTCCTGCCAGTAGATGGCAACACCTGGATGTGGTATATGATCGAAAACCTGCTGGGCTCCTGCCTTTGCCCATGTTCATTCTTTCATGCCTGACTATCCTATATGTTATGTTGTGAATTACAGGCAAATAATTTATAACTGACTACAAGCATATATGAATGACAATTACAGATGTGCTGTGATTCACAGAGTTTTATTCACGGGCCTAACATCAGACTATGTTTCATAAAAGTTATTTGGCACATAGCCTAATGTAGTCAACACCCAGTGCATTCCCCCTCTGTACTGAAAACCCACTCGGAGGCAGTGCCTTTTGCAACTCTGGAAATCAATGGAAAGCACTTTGCATTTGATCATTGTATTTGCATCCTTTGCTAAAACATGTTTCATGCAAAGCTGTCATACAACTTGGTCCAAATCACCTGGCTCCCTGTTGTATTCCCTCTGTAGTGTCTCTTATGCCTCATGCTTCATTGCTTTAGGCCTGGGACGGGCAGCTTTGGCTCTGAGGACGGACAAAGTGTTCCACTCAACAGCAAAGCAGCTGTAGCGGCTATACGTTGCAAGCTTACGTGCCTGAAGCTTATCTCTATTGATCTGCACAGACTCATGTCATGTCAATGTCTCCTCTGCGCTGTGTTCAGAGCCCTGGGGGTGCCCATCACCGACTATTCATTTGAAGACTGCCAGCTGGCCATGGCAGAGGGCCAGCTCAGACTGCCAGTCGACACCTGTCTGCTAGAGTTCGCCAAGCTCGTCAGGAGACTCGGGTGAGTCACTCGAACCTCTCCAACAATACACCCATCCAAGAGGACTAGGTGAAAATCACTGTTTTACACCACCCCAAAAAAAACCAAAAACAAGTTTCACTTGCCAGATCAGTCAGCAGTTAATAGTGAAGGCATATCGTCCATCTGCCAGTGCAGTTCATTTCTGACATTGGGTTATGAATTTCACAGCCTATGATCATAGATTAGAACAGTTTAATATGTTGGACAGAAGGCAGAGCCTATGCTGCCGCAATTAAAACCTTTTCATGTGCTACCAGTGGCAATAGGCGAGTAAGCACCTCAGTCCTCAAGCACACACTAACATGTGGTTACTATGTTTGGATAAACCCTATGATTTATTTACACATGGATAGGTCAGCTATGTGTCTGTTAAACACAGTGCTATATTTGAATTTTACGATTTATGCTTGCTGTGTACTTTTACATGGTGATGATGTAAGTAGAAAGTCTGGTTAAAATGCATCATTGGTGATCGGCCGATCACACTGTCAAAAAAGCAATCGGAATTGAAGAAAACCTGAACGGTACACACCTACTTTAGGCTGATTAGCATTCTAGTTGTTTTGTTTTACTTTCAGACTCCCTTCCCTCTTGTTTTTCAGTGAGTGCGGGCACAGTATGCTTCTTACTTACTGTGTCAGGCAGACCGTGTACTTTTTCTACTCTACTCTGCTGGACATTTTCTTTAATCTTTGTAATCCCTTTCTCCTTGTTTTTTGAATGATTGTGTTTACTGTATACCCACAGTCTCAGCTACCACTATGGCACTATGGCACTATGCCCATGCCCGAGTTATTAACTAAACCCCCCTCCCCCGCTCCAGGCTGAAACCCCGCAACACGGAGAAGGTTCTGCAGGAGTACGGGAACCGAGCCAGGAAGCTGGAGGGGGAGAAGCTGGACTTGGACGACTTCGCTCACTACCTGGACGTGCCCGTCTCAGACCTGCTGCGAGATATGTTCGCTCTCTTCGACGAGGTAAAGACCGAAGATATGATAACTCTCACAAATCATAACAATCAAAAAATTCAATAAGTTACACATAGAATAGTCTTGAGGTGCTTACCCACCAAATCTGTGAGGCATTAAATATCTTTTTCACAATAATGTCACCCTCCTGAGTAGAAGGCAGTCAGTGTTAATGTAGTGCGTACAGAGAGCATGAATCAACTCCAAGTGCTTTTATAAAAACACTAGAGTCTGGGAGTTGGAATGAATACCAGGTGCTTTCCTGAAACTAATCACACCATCCTTTCCTCTGTATTCATTCAGGGATGCGGATGCAATATATAAGAACTTTTTTTTTTTGCTACAACCTGTACTCGACGCAAACAGGGACCGCCCTCAGCTACTTGAACACTTGCTCACACACCCTCTCCTCGCATCTCTCGTAAAAACACGTGCTGTTTTCCCTCCTCTCTCCAGCATGAAGATAACTGCATGGATATCAGAGAATACGTGATCGCCTTATCTGTTGTATGCAGACCCGCCAAAACTCTGGAAACGATGAAATTGGCCTTCAAGGTAAGTTCTGTTTCAGGCTTCACGCTTATCTAGCCAGCAGGCGTAATCGGAGGTTTGTTTGTTTTTTGTCGTGGTCGCTTAGGATCAGCATGACATTTGCTATGTTAAAATGTCATACAAGCCTGTATTGCATTTTGCGCTGTCCAGTATTCAAATTGTACTGTGTGAAGGTCGATAAACTCCTCTTGTAACACGAGTGTCAATAACATTCGTGTGTGCCTTTTTGTCATGGAAAATGTCTTTTATTTTTTATTTTTTTGCCTCGTCTTTGCACAAATGTGAAAACAAATAAAAGTTAGCTTATCATTTAACAGGATTAAATGAGCAGTTATCAAGCAACCAGTCTGTTGCATGAAAACCTAATACCTCCAGTTTGAGTGATTATCATATTTTCACTTGAATTGATTTACATAATTCTTTGAGTTGAGCAAGTTTTGTGACCTTAGGGCTCATGAAACACACTCAATACAGATCATATTAGTTACAATAGAATTATTATTAGTTACATACCCAACTGCAAAATCATAGAGATAACATCTGCATGTCTTCACGTCCCGTGCAGATGTTTGAGGCGGAGGAGGACGGTGCCATCACAGAGACGGAGCTGGCAGTCATCCTGAAGACGGCTTTAGGAGTGACTCGCCTCAGCGTGTCGCGTCTGTTCTCCGCCATCGACGTGGAAGACACAGGGAAGATCACGTTTGGTAAGAAAGCTCCACACAGAACCAACTGTCCCAGGCCAGTCTCTGACCCAAATACCGTCAGTTAATTTAAGCGTTACTTTGGACTCGGCCATCAAGGCAGAAGACACAAAGGAAGAATGCATTTCACAAGAGATGTCGTATAGCGAATCCTCCCAGGTCAGATCATTAATCCAAATTCTTTCAGTCACTATTTCATCTAGTTGTCCTGAAGTACAACGTGTCGAGTTTTCACTTCTGGGGTAATCCAGATGTTTTTATCATCCCAGACAAGCTCAATCAGTCCCAGACTGATCTGATTTCCAAAGCGTAATTTGAAAAAGTGAGGAGTCGCATTCACTTCACTGCACTATTATTTGTGAATTGCATCTGTCTCCAAGCTTTATAATCGGCATACAGAAGCTATTTGCTTACGTTTGAATTGTAATTTAACCCAGGTTTTACACCAGAGTGATTATTTCATTTTCTAAAGCGTAGTATTGCAGAAAATAAGTTTTGTCCTCATTTAGTTGCCAGGGAAGACTTTGCATCTACTCTGCACAATTTAAGTCCCATCCGTTGCCTCGTCAGGAACTTTGGATTTTAAGTGACTTACTTTCTAGTTCCCAAAGTCCATCTGAAACACACTTCAGTGGTCTAGTCTTTCATCCAAGTTATCCATTTGTGTCAGTGCTTATTGGAAATTGACAATCGGTCGATAGAAAGTGCTCAGAACACCAATATGAGGTCAGTTTTGCTATTTTCACTTTGTCGATAGAAGCTGATCCCAAGTCTGAGTCCAAGTCAGACTCAATGCCTATACGTAACCCCACACCCTCCCAATGCGAGTAGATTCCTCTGTAAAAATTTGCTGTCATCGGGGACAATAGTGGTGAGAAAATATACGCAACGATGGGAGATTCCTGAAAGTGTCTGAGATGCTGTGTTAAACTGTAGGTAGTCCCAAGGTAAACTCAGCCTCATATGAACTGGACTGCATTTATACAGCGCTTTTATCCGAAGCACTTTACAAGATGCCTACATTCATCCATTCTCATACACATTCACACACCGATGGCAGCAAGCTACCACGCAGGGTGCAACCATCGGGAGCAATTTGGTATCTTTGTTCAGTATCTTGCCCAAGAGCACTTCGACATGCGGACTGGAGGAACCGGGGATCGAACCACCGACCTCTCTTTTACCTCTTTTATCCAAAGCAATTAGTGGACGACCCGCTCTACCGCCTGAGCCACAGCCGCCCCATGTAGGGAGACAGACAAACTAATTAGATGAGCTCTGCAACACTGCTATGCTTTGTTCATTCTAGCTGAAACAAAACTGCAGTTTTCATTTGATTACCACTACTGGTTTCAAACAGGTGTTTGCTCAATATATTCTTAAATGTTTCTTGATAAAAGCACAACAACAACATGTATAACAAGTAGATTCATCAATTGACATTCATTATTTGGCTGATCTTTTACCCTGTGTTTTCCTTAGGGTTATACCATTTTTCTCATCTTATGTAATAGCTGGTATCTATGATGGGTATTGTCTACCTTCTTTTTTCTGGGGTTCAGTTTACTTCACCCCTTTCCCACCCAATGTGTTGTGCCTGTGTCTTCCTGACATCATTTTGCCTTCTCTCCTGACCTTTTCCTGCCCATAAATATCGTCGAGAACCTCATCACCGGCACTAAACCAGGCCACTTTAGCTCTAATTCCAATTTGTCTCTGGGCGTTATGTAAGCCTCTGTCTAACCTTGCCTCTGTCTCTGGCGCCCTCTTGTGGCCTTTCCGCAGACAAGTTCAGGAGCTTTGTGGAGCAGCACCCGGAGTTCGCCGAGGAGTACCTGTACACGGAAAACGCGGGCCTCCACAGCGGCCCCTACCACGGCCACCAGACTAAGACCAGCCCCTCCTCCTCCGCCGCTGCCACCACCCTCGCCGCCCACGGCACTGCCACCACCAAAATGGCCAACGGCATCTGCCCCGACTTCAGCCCCAAAGATCGTACAACAGACGGACTCCTCAAGAAACACAACTGAAACGGTTCACGGCGACGGAGTGGGATCAAAAGCAGCACCTCTCCTGGCGAGAGAGTGCAGGGAATATGTGAAGGTAGTTAGTGGGTTTAAGTGTTTCAGCAGTAGGGGACTGTACCTGAGTGAGCAGAACTACACAAATGAAGTTTACCTTACCCCTTTTTTTATTAGTATCGTGTCCATAACATTTTATGAGGTTATTTTCAGCCTGGTAAGAGTTTATTTTGTTTTAAATTCTTTCTTTTTTTATTTGTTCTTAGTAAAAGAACATTAAAATGCCAAACAATGGCCATTTCAGATACAATGCTTGAATACTTGAAGGGCGAGTACTTATTAAAATTCCTTGGGTGGGCAGTGAACTTTTTTGTTGTTTTTT
>OMOV01116182.1:0-14742 GCA_900312565.1 Beryx splendens
CAGTCTTCCGGTAGAGTAGCGAGGGTGTCCCGTAGTTTGTCAACAGAGTTAGCTAACGGTAGCTAGCAGCAGACCAGCGGCAAGAGACGGAGGAGTAACAACAGTGCCACGAAACTAGGAGAGCTCGAGACGGTGTGTGCGTGCGCGCGCGTGTGTGTCACACACAGACAGCAGTGGACAAGCCTGCTGCAGCAGCGCGGCGGTAACACCAGAACACGGTAGACGTCCATACCTCGCTGCGCTTAGTTTTAGTAGCCATAGTTAGTGTTGTTGATCTTGTTTGAGAATTGAGACACGTCAGTCGGGCGCAAATTTAACATTGTCGCGCGAACGCACAACCAGGCTGTGCAGTCGCGCACATCACTTGCATCAAATTTTGTTTTTAAAACTTCATTGTTTTCGTTTTCGATTTCCTCATTAACAATCGAATTCCCTCATAACGGCGAGGAATCGATTACTCGCGCCCATCCCTACTGAATGCCTCCGTATTTGCCACTACTTTTTTTTTATAACTTTGTTTTGAGTCTGCTCCGTTAACAAGAGCTCTCGCAAAACTGAACATCATCACTTTTGTAACGTTAAAATCCTTTCGGTGTTTTCCTACTACAGCCTATCAGACTACTGTATACGTGAACGTTACACAGGGACTCGGTGACTTGCTGGTTGATTCTGTGGGACCTAAGTGGAGGCATTTCAAATTCTGCTAAGAGCGAGCAAAATTTTGAGAAGAGAGGATATTTGGATATTGCCTATTCATTCTTTCAGCCGGGCCTGGACAGGGTCATATAGGAGGAGGTTATTTTGGCCTTTAGCTAAGCTCTTCACCATGCCATCTTGCTGCCGACAACATTGAAATCAATGAGTGAAAACCTCCAGAGGTGAGAGGCGTTTAGCATGACTCACAACAGCCCACTGCAAGTATTCCTGTCAGGAACAGGGGATTGATACAAACAGTCGGAGATGACGTACTGCTGTTTAAGATCTATAAACATTCTGTTCCCTGGGAGCAGAAGTAGCTCTCCTGTTGCAAGGAAATATTTTACAAACACCTTTGAACTTCAGGCCCCGACTGTGATGTCATATAGAGGCAAAATGCTCCAACTGAATGACGCCAGTAAATAGGGAAGCAACATTTTGGCTATAGCATGGCACAGACTGATCAATCGATGTCTGACATTTCACATCTGTATTAAAAATCGCTAATTTTGATTGACCGGGGGGAAAAAACGGCTAATTTTTGTGTCCCAACAAGAGATTGGAAATGATACCACCACCAAACTTCATCACAGTGTGGTAAAAATAATTTCCCACAATTTATGCATCTGTTATTAACTGAGCAATATCTGCTTAAAGCTCCTAATTGTGGAATATTCATCTCAATATATCATTCCTATTAATTTCGATAGCATAGTATGACGACTGTAGAAAAAGGACACCATCGCGGTGTAAGTTGATTAAGTCTGGGCGTGTTTATTCTGTTTGTCCGGGGGTATGATTTTGGCGGGAAATGTGCAGGATGACTCATCATGACACAAAGACAGACACAAAGGCAGAAAAAGGACTCGCTTTGCAAGTGGTACAGCCAGGTGATGCACGTGGCGAGTCAGCTTTGTGACAGCGGTTAACCACTAGCAGTAAGGGACTCAAGGGTTCGCCAAAGTCATCAAGTTTCAAATTCTACTGGTAGCAGCTTTAATAAAAGGAAGTTAGTTAAATTATTGTTTTTTTTTTAAACTTCAAAAGGCACTTTAAGCCATGCAACAGAGAAGAGTGTCTCATCACCCTAATTGAGATGCCCTAAATTCGCTGTATACCCAATGTCATGACGTCACTGCCACACGTGTGCCTGTTTCCCCATCGGTTTAGCATCATTGTAAGATGATAAAAGGACAATATGTTAAGTTATTCACAAATACATTTTTGCCATCCGTGACAAAAAAAAGCTGTGCAGCTGCAGAAAACAGGATTCAGCTGATGAGGGTTTTTGAATGCCCATAACGACACTGATAGTAGAGTGAAGCTGCTGATAGCCTAAAACCTTTGCTGATATTCAATATCTTTACATTTCACTACTGTCATAAAAAAAACTCCCCCCCCCAAAATGACAAGTATTCAGCGTTTTTCAAAAAATAACATACGGATGCATATCTGAGTAAAAGGTTGCATTAGAGTCAGTTCAGGTTAAGGGCTTCCCACAGACAAACAGTGTAGTATTGATCAATTATACAATATCTAATCATACAAACTATATCATATTCATATATCACAGTGGACAATACTGAACTGGCCGATACAGTTTTTAATAAAAGGCCAATATTGGTTTGTCATATTGCCAAACTGATGTAGCAGTCCCAACTCTCAACGTGACGCTATTGCTCTAAGCTATAGCTGATTGTTGGGCACACAGTATGGGCAAGAGGCAGTCGAAGACTTTTGTTTAAACAGGTGTCTTGATAACATTCAGTGGTTAAACACTACTGAACCTTCGAACCACACAATGTGATGACAGCCCCGCAAGAAAGAACTCCTGTGATGAAACAAACCTGTGATGCTCAAAGCATCTTTATCTGTGATGAAGTGTTTTACTTACAATTTTTGTGTGCGCACTTTCCCTCAACTTGCCTCACCTACGTCTACTTAGTGAGTTCCTACATTTCCACAATGATGTTCGACAACTTCCTGAGAACAGGCATGAACTTACTGCCTTCAGTTGTTTTATGCATAGGTGGAGAGAGAGCGATAGCGACAGCGGCACAAGAGTTTCTCCAGCAGAGGAAAAGTGAGAGTCGCTCCCCTTACTCCAGACACGTCATGGTCTTGTGGCTGCATTGTGTTATGGTCTATTGAGGCTGCTGCCGGTGGAGAAATTGGTATCTCTTCCTCTTCTGCGATGGATTCCTCCCTGTATGACTGCTGAATGTCAGTGCAAAACGGGGAGTGGGGAAGCTTCTGCTCTTTGATTCTGAGGGACTGACGCCGAAACCTGGCATTTACCACTGATGTTTAAGATAGCTGAAATATTTTCTGCTATCAAACTCCATTGCCCGTGTTTGGCGAGTTATCCGCAGGAATAAGAGAAACACCACCAAACAACAAAAAGGGCCCTGAAGTGCAAGGTACATCGCCAATAGCCGTTAAAGCTGCCTCCTTTATGTTGAACTGTCACATTGAATGGACGCCTAAAACCTTTTATAAAATTTGTTTTTGTTTATGTTGGTTGGCCATTTTAAGTCTCCAGAGTACGCCTAATGTCACTTCGAGACCGTTTTAGAAACAAGTAGCAGGCATAGACGGATTATGTTCTCACTTGCTGTGGCTCTCACTTGTGCGCACACCAACTTCTCTCTTACCGTCTCCCTGTCTCTTTGCAGCATTACTTGCATGTCCCTGCACATCCAGAGCCAAATTAGTAACCTGATTCACCGGGGCACTTTGCAATATCATGGTGGTCATAATAATAATAATGATGATGATGATGACTAAATCGATAAAAGGATCCAAGGTCAGAAAATTCTAATATTCACTTGTGCACCTATAGTAGCGGAAAGTTGTTAATTTCCAATGCACCTTATTGTCCCATTAATCAGATAAGAGATTTATGGGACATAACAACAAACTTTGAGTAGAAATTTAAAGAAACACGCTTATTCGACTTTCACTCAAGTCAATGAAAAAATAAAGAAATCAACACTCGTTGAGGAAAGGCAAATTGGTCAGTGGCCTAAAAATGTCCCCCAGCCCAAATTTAAATCAAGGTATTATCTATACTTTTGGCTCAGGCTGACTATTAGCAGAATGGAAGCAATCATCTAATCTGAAAGCACAAATTAAGATCATAGGTCAGCTCTGCCGTTTATGTAAATGAGAATTATGGCTTGTAAAATCTTGGCATGCTTTTGCATCTCTTATCGCCTCTCAACACAGAACTACACCTAATTTTGCTTTACTCTGACAAGTGCACAAACTTTCAGTGCCAGTCTCTGAATGTGAGATGTCCCTGCAGTTAAAATGTCCCTCTGGTGCAGAATTCAAATGTACAGAGCCTTTCCCCCCAAACAACAGGGGAAAGACATGTGATTAGGACACTACTCAAGTTCGTCTACACAAAAATACAGACAATTTGATGAGCTTGATTGATGCAATACTACTATTGATGCACTACTACTACAAGGACAAGTCAATCATCAGTTATTAATGAACACCTCTAAACTCTAGATAATAGCCTTCTATGATGGAAACAACACATACGACTGAAAACTTGTGGCAACACAATGCCTATGCTGGTTGCTGTAGCAGACACTAATAACTCTTGCAGTCCAACAAATTGACAGAAATATAAACATACAAGTATCCATCTCCTTTGAAATCAGCTTACCACCAAGCACCTAAAAATATTAAGATGTTAGTGCCGGCTGCTGGTACTAAAGTTTTCATTAGCATTGCTTTTGTCACAGCCGAGCACTGTAAGGGATAACTACTCAGCTTCACTTGTGAATGATAAAAGGAACAATGTGAGGTACATAGCCTAATGCAAGGCTTCTGGCTACATGCCAGATACAACAAACCACATTACCAATGCACCTTTTTCATCTGGAACGAATAACAGCCAAATATGTGATTTAGCTATCAAACAGGCTCTGTTAGCCAAGCAGATTGCAACTAATGCCACAACACACTGAAAGAGCCTGAATCAACTACTGCCATCCATGGCCATGGGAACTTAGTGTGCCTAACTTTGTTACAGATAAATGGTAAATACCTTGATTTACTATTCGCATTCTTGCTGAACTACAGCTTGACTCAAACGAAGCAGTACTAATGTGAACACTGAAACATTAACATTAGTTTAACATACACTTCCTTTTAGTGCCATCTTAGGTGAGACAGATCAAACCTGGCCAACATGGCAACTCTAACTCAAGCAATCGTCCCTTTGGCACTTGTACCATCACTAGTCCACCTTCTCCCCTGTGTGATCCTCTTGACTGCCTCTCCTGTGCTGATCACGCCACTAGCCTGGTAATGGGACACAGTTCCAGTTGTGTCTGACTTCCACCCATGCCTCCCCTCCATTTCCCATCTCAGTGCTCCCTCTCAACATCAGTTTGATACATTTTATCAATCAAATTTACCAGATCAATTCATAGATTGCCTAGATAGTAATTCTTATTAAGTAAACATTTTTCAACAAAAGAGGTCAGAAAGCATTTAAAATTTTATTGGTTGCTTATGGGTATTGAATTCAAGGTACAGATGTCGGCATCACCACTGAAAACTCAACACACACAATGGTTTGTATATTAAAAGTATGTACTAAAGTGCAAGTATGTACTTAATGGTCAGAAACTCAGTTCTAACCATTTGCCCTGTCCATTTTTGATAGCTTTCTAAAAATGAACTGAAAAGCCAATCTTTTGCTTAATTGAAGTGTATAACTCCAATTTTGGTTACTGAGTGAGCAGACTGTTGGAACTAAAAGCATAGTTAATGTGCAACACATAGGCATTCGTTTCTGCCACAAAACTTGCTTGAAAAGAAAGCACACAAACCAGAATTTACAAAACATGTCTCAAAGTTTCAATTTAGTTGACTGACCACTGCATGAAACAAAAAGCAATACTGGCAAAACATGTCAACGATAATATAGAAACAGTTTGAAGGCTAAATTAAATAGGGAATGCTGCTGAACCGCTGGCAAATTCATTCAAAAACGTATTCCCGTGAGGAGTCCCCCCAAAAGCACCATGTCATACCCTAGTGACGCACAGCTCCAAATCCAGTAACTTGGGAAATAGATTTTAAGATCTGTGGAAATTGATCTGAGAGAGCACCTAGGATGATTTCCTTGGGACACACACACACTTCCTCATTTGATATCTCTCTCGCTCTCCCCTAAAAACGGTTCATTTGCTGTAAAAGTAACATCTCCATGTCCCGACTGCCTAGTTTTTGTTGTTTTTTTACGTTTCATGTTAAATACTAGCTCAAATCCAAACGCTAGGCCATGTGAATAAAACATCTAATTTCTTTAATTGAACAATATTCCCCCTTGATACATAACGGAAGCACCAAACCGTGACAGATGTCATACATTCTCAACTGCATGACTCACTTTCTGGCTGAAAACGAGTTTGTCAGTGGCGCATTGAGCACGTAATCTCGGATTGTGGTCAAATCTGTGCGTTCACTGCTAGTATTAGCAAACATTATGCGCATAGTTTGAATTCCTTTCCACCACGATCACCGAAATAAATTGCTGAGAGCTACTGGCGACGGCTGGATATCAAGCCACATAGTGTATCCGGTTATTTTTTTTACCTAAATGGAGCTAATTTAGCCGGCAAGTTTGGTTAACGCAGCTAAAACGCCGTTAGCTAACTTGGCTAGTTACGGTCCAACCGGCTGAGGGAAGCGGAAAGTTCAACGCTGACTTGCGAATTGCCGTTAGGTTATTATCAGCTGCTAAGATTTGCAAGGAAAGAAGCAAGTAACGTTTACTACGATCAGTTGTATTAAAGCTAAATTCGCAGTGCTAATAGCAGCTCTTAAAGTGCTAATGTTAGCTAGCGTTACACCTCATTATCAGACGGCGAATGATCAAGCCTTCAGTCAAAGAAAAAACAGGTCTGTCTCGATTGTAACGGTGCAGTGGCGTCTCGAGCCTCACTTCAAATCATCCCGCATGTCTTCCTGGCTTTGATTTAACAAACAAACTTAGAAATCACAAACCCTGCCGAGTTATCCAATAATCATGCTCGATAAATGTGTATAATTTAGAAAGACGATCCTAATTTTTCAAACACAGAGAGGAGAATTGATTTTTTTTTTCTAGCGTCATGCCCAAGCCTCACAGCTGGAAGCCTGGATTCATATACCATTGTTTTGCTTGGTTAGTTGCTCTTAGCGTTACACATTTGAAAACTGGTTTTACCGCCAAGGTATCCGGCGTGGTCGTTTTCAAATTGTTTTGCGAACTGTCCTACTTTCAAGTTATAAGTGTCAACTTACTTGAAAAAGAAACGTACTCCAGCTCGGCTCCATTTCCACACTTATAAAATTCTGTAGGAAACCTAGAAGAAGCCTACAACAAAGCAACCAAACATGGCAGCTGAAACAACTTCCGGTAACCTCGCGGACGGAACCACCTCATATACTATATAGGGGGACCTGGTGCATTTATTATGTTAAAGCATGTGTGGAATGGTTTATACAGCTCGAGAAAAACGTCGAATGTGTCAAATTATAAATAAAAATGTGAAATGTCTTTGCAGGAAATGTGTGAGGCGTTTCTCTCCTACCACGGGACTAATGTAATGTAACGTGGATTTGTGTACACCCCTATTATGGTTTTAATGTGATTGTGTGAGGAGCATTCATTATAGTGCACCACTGTCGCATGTGGCTAGGATGTGATTGTGTTAAAGCAACACTCCTTCATTCATCAAACAGATATACGTCAAAGATATGGGTTTATAAATGCGTTAATATATATTGCAAACACTTTCTCCTCATATTTTAAATGTGTTTCAGTTTAACAGAAGCAATACGTTATCCGTGTATGCAACAGTTTCATTTTCATTCATTAGGCAAAGTCAGCAACAGAGCCGATGAGTCTACGTGATGCCACAAAAACACAGATTCAACACACTCCTTGACGGAGAAAAGACGACTGGCATACATCGGAATATGTTTGTGATGTCTTTTAAACTTAAAACAAACTTAATCTTAACACAGCATTGAACACTAAAATACTAAACTATACGCTACATATCCTTTGGTTAATAATATAATACACATATTATTTATGTAAATATCTCTCACAACAAGTAATCCCAACAATACATTTTACCACGATAGGCCTACCACAGGAGACAGACAGACAGATAGATAGATAGATAAAAAAATACCATACCAAGTACTATAAGGTCACTATAAACTCACTACTGACCACCACAGACACACACTGTCACTATAGGAATATTATAGTGATTTTTCATTAAGGATATAATTTATAGCAAGACAATTAAGTAAAATTGACGGTAAACCTTCTTATGTTTTATAGGTAACTTTCTATCTATCTATCTATCTATCTATCTATCTATCTATCTGTCTGTCTGTCTGTCTGTCTGTCTGTCTGTCTGTCTATCTATCTATCTATCTATCTATCTATCTATCTATCTATAATTATTATTATTTCCCATAAAGTAAAGCTCCTCTCACTGTGCCACCACCTGAGGGCGACATGATGTCTTTCCCAACGCAGCCCATATGCAGCTGCTCCTGCTCCCTTAACTCCAACAGCAAGGGAGCCACATTCTGCAATCCGCAAACCACAGGGAATTCTCAGTTAATCCACCTGAGCTAACGAACGAGGCTATTTCCAAACTTTTTGAATGGAGCGTAAGGGCTTTTTTTTGGGTAATGTGACAACGCAGTATAGAATAAATTTTTTTTTTTAAAAAGGCAGAATTTATATTTGTTTTATTGAGGTCACTTTTACTTGAATTATCTACACATACATCACTATTTCTGTTACACTGACAACATTCATCTCATTTTAAAAATACCTTCCTATGTATTTGTATTTATATATTTATTATAAGTTTATTATAAAATTACATTTTTCCAGTTGTTTCAGCTGCAACTACTGATTTGTGAAAGCAGAGTATCTAGAAATGTGTTTTTCTATAATCTTAAGTGCCTTGGAAAAGCAGGGGGAATTACAGTGCTTGTGTCTATCAACGATGCAATTAATAGACCTATTTAAAATATGTCCTGTAAATGCATTTTTCTACAAATACATTAAAGAGAAATTGTGAGTGTATTCATTAATTCATCTCAGAACCAACTGTACTTTTCTCCTTGACTGAAATTCTTGTGCACAGCTCAGACTATGAATAAGTCTGGTGCATGAGCTAATTAGTAAGCTGATGGCTTAGATATGTGTAATAGCTAACTAATATGCAGGGCAACACAGGCTTTGGAAAATGTGATAATTGACATGTTTTTTTTTCTAGAAGTGCTCAAGGGCCACACAAAATGAATCATGCACCTTTTTTGTATTATCCTGATGTTTTTAGAATGCTCTCTACTTGATAGTGTATTGTTAATCCAATAAATTCAATCATTTGAAAAAAAGTTATCATTCTATCTTAAGTAATTATGTGAGGATTCTGTAATATTGTATTACTATGAAATAGCAATAGATACTTGATGCCTCAGTTGCAGCAGGGTGCTAGTAGATGCAGGCCATTAGACAGTATAAGCAGTGTGTTGGGCAGCTAAGATAGCTAGATCTTGTCTAGATAGCTTAATGAATGCTAAGTAATACATGCTGTCAGGCCTCAAAGCAATACAGGAGCAGTCCGCTATGTGGTAAGATGATACCACAAATGATAGGCAGCCAGGAAAAAGTACAGAACTCGGGACAGTTACAAGAACAGTAGGTAATGCCAGATACCTGCCAGACATCTGTCTGCTATGAAACTAAATATGTCAGAAGTCTCCGTCTGGACCGTCCTGGCCAGGGACATTTGTTGCCTGTCATTCCCCTTTCTCCCCAATCATTCTTCACTGTAATCGGTCTAACATAGGCAAAAATGCCAAGTAAAGAAATAAATAAGCCTCCCATCCAGCCAAGCGACTATGCAATCAGCTTGTAGGTGATGTATGTTAGGCGATGCAAGTTGTCTAAGGTGCAATAAAGTATAACCAGCTTCTAGGCAGCGAAAGAATGCTGCTTAATGCAAGCTGCCTGCCAGTCAGCAAATCAACACAGGGTCCAGATTGCTAGGCAGCACTAGAGAATGCACATTATATAGACAAACAGCATGCCAAAATCACACCTAGCAACAGTATGAACATAGAGCCAGACAATATGTTAAATTCACATCAAGACAGGATGAGCAGTCTACAGGTATAGCTGAAAAACATACCAACATGACAATGACAGCCCCTACAGAAGCATACCAGCCTATACCAACAAAATAATATATTGTAGTCTTATATATTAATATTATTACAGTGGACTATACCAGCCCAGCTATCATGACCTACATGTCAGAAGATCTGAGTACTCAAGCAAAGACCTGTATAATGCCCCCAGGTCTGTGATCTTGGCAAAGTTTCTCCATCTCTACCCCTGTAAACTTTTAGTGACCCCCATGAGTAGAACCCCCACAGTTGTTGTTGTTGTTGTTATTATTATTATTATCATCATCATTTATTATTATTATTATTGTTGTGTTATTATTATTATTGTTGTTATTATTATTATTATTATTATTATTATTATCATAAAGAAGAATTTCATGGCATTTCTGCTTAATTAAATAGCATAGAGTGGAGTATGAAAAAAAGTTTTATGCAGCAGGGGATAGAGTGCCAAAGTTCAAACAACAACAGCAACAACAGATTTTGGCTTTGCCTCTTTGGCAGATAACCAGCCTGGGTTTAACAAGTGCAATTCAAATCTGAAAATCATTTGAGTTTGAAAAAAGCTGAAGTTGTTGGCAAATTTCCGAACCCATAGGCTATTGCCCGTGGATGAAAGGTTCAGGCCCTGGACATAAAGTTACATTTTGGATTCCACTGTACAAGTTTGAGATGTTTAAGACTTTTCACTTTTGCATTTGGAATTCTTCACAGTTTGCCTGAGCTCTGCAAGTATATGTCTAATCTTGAAATTAGTAATTTAAGGATTATCTCTGTTAAAATTGACTTACTGTGCTAAGGGGATATACATCAGACTCTCATCAGTGCCTAGCTAAGACCAAATCTCATTATGAGAAACTGCTAGAAATCAAGCCATTACTTCATTTTAAATATACACAAGTATAAATCAAAATCATAAGTGCCTTTAAGTCTAAATACATTTTTAAACCACATACTTAAGCTCTAAAAATTAAAGCAGGCACAAATCCATGAATCAGTAGTGTGGACACTCTTTCCAGTACGTTCTTTGAACTCTGTGCTTGACTGTGAATGGCTGTTCAGGAAGGGTGCCCCCTATTGTACATTTCAATCTTTGTTCCACTGTACATTTAAAACCTTTGTTCACATATGGTGCAATGAATGTTTCAGATTGAGTTGGGGAGCATGTGTGGTCAGCCTATTCTCCCCTCATCCAGCTTGAAAGACTCCACAACCTCCAGCAACCGGTTCCACTTGAAAATATAGTTATGCAAATTGCTTTCTTGGATATTTTTCCAGCTTTGGATAGAGAAGAGTCCAATTTTCCAAAGGTAAGCTCCTCTAGGACAACGACAATTGTGTGATCGCCTTAGAGGTTGTTTACTTTTTGGCTTCTTTCGCATTTTTAAAACAATTTATGTGACTGTTTTCACAGTTAACTGTTGAATCGTGAGTGGAGTTTATATTTTACTTTAGTATTAATACATATATAGTATTAGTGCTTTACAGTATGTTACGGAATATTCTTATTGAAAAATTCATACTGAAAAATTATTTTGTGACATACTGTGACGCAAGTTGATGACATACTGAAACAAACAGAAACAAACAAAAACAAAAATCCTTATGGAAGAGTGGACAACTTTGTATAGTTAGAGAAAATATGCAAATCAATACCTAAAATATCCAGATAATATACAGAGTTATATATGTGCTGGCAGTGACTTTCTGTCTTCATTTCTGCTTTCTTGATGAAGAGCTGGTGAGTTTAAAAGGTGCCGCAGCTGTGATGAACACTTTGCAATGTGGCTATGGAATGTTTAGGACATTGTTCTCATACCATTAGAACTGGAAGATGTATGAACACATAATGCAGTTTGATAATGATTCAATTCTTGAATGATACATTCAGCATGACTAATGTACATACTGTTTTAATTACCCTGTATTTCCACAGAAATGGGAGACTGGTCCATTCTTGGCCGCTTCCTGACGGAGGTGCAAAACCACTCCACAGTCATTGGCAAGCTTTGGCTGACTATGCTGCTCATCTTCCGCATCTTGCTCGTGACCCTAATTGGGGATGCTGTCTACAGTGACGAGCAGTCCAAGTTCACCTGCAACACCTTGCAGACTGGATGCAATAATGTCTGCTATGACACTTTCGCCCCCGTCTCACACCTGCGCTTTTGGGTCTTTCAGATTGTCCTTGTCTCCACACCATCCATCTTCTACATTGTCTACGTCTTGCAGAAAATCACCAAGGATGAAAAGTTGGAGGCTGAGAGGGTTCAAGTGGTACCCATGTGCTTGCCTATGCTTGAAAGGCCCAAGCATTTAGGAAGAGAGAACGAAGCAGCACTGGAAGCTGGCATCCCTGAGAACAACCCCCATACTGACGAGGACTGGAGCTCACAGGAGGGCGAGTGTGTGGAGAAGAGCCAGCTGGAGGAGGACATGACAGAGGTGGGGAGGGACCCCACCGAGCTCTCCAACCAAGTACTACTCACCTACATCATCCATGTGGTGCTGCGCTCCATCATGGAGATAATCTTCCTCGTGGGGCAGTATTACCTGTTTGGGTTTGAAGTTCCTCACCTTTTCCAATGTGAAACCTACCCCTGCCCTAACCGAACTGACTGCTTTGTGTCTCGGGCCACAGAAAAGACCATCTTTCTCAACTTCATGTTCAGCATCAGCCTAGGCTGCTTCATCTTGAACATCGTGGAGTTGCACTACCTAGGCTGGGTCTATATTTTCCGAGTACTGTGCTCTGCATGCTGCACATGCTGTGAGCCAGATAGGCTCCCTGTGGAACGGGTGAGACTGTATTCCAACAACAACCCACTGCTGCTGCAGCTCAAGCACTCTTTGCGCGGCAGGGTCGTCCTGCAGACCCCTCCTCCAATGTCCCGGGAGAAGAGCAGCTTTGTGCCAACACAGGCCCCCGCCATCTCCTTTGAGACAGACTCAACACTGGAGTACACTTCTAGGAGAAACCCAGTTGAAAAGGAACGTAACAAGTCTAAACTGTACAATACAGCCAAAATAGGCAGAGGCAAAAAGTCGTGGCTTTAAATTTTTTAAACTGTATTTTTCTTTTGTTTTTCTTTTCTCTCCACCTCAATGCATTTTTATATGTAAAATTGATTTCATTTAAGTGCAACAGCAACAGTCGGTGGATCCATGTTCCATAAAAAGCGATTCCCTCCCCACAATGCTAATAATATATGCAATCATACACCATATGTGACCATCCAATTTACTTATGTACCCTAATGAAAGGGCAAAACATATTTGGACATTGATGAAGTATGCTACTATTCAGTTCCACCTCAGATTAGCGCAAGTAGTACTCATTTGAATTAAGAGATTGTCCCAGGGACAACATGTTTCAATCAGAACTTAAGTGCTGACAGCAGAGCAGTTTTTTACAGGATGGCTACAAACATACAGTAGGATGCAGGAAGCACAATTTCAGCAGCAAACTCACTGGAGAGTCACACTTGTTCTTGTTCCATATAAGTAGGACAAAGGTATGCATCATAAAGGTATAATAACAGTTAAGCTCATTTTATGTTGCTTCTCCTTGCCATGTTCTGACCCTTCTATCTCTGAAAGAACTTTCTTGTTATCCTGCATTGAGCCTGTCTTGTGACACTGTGTCTTCAAGAAATGCTTTCACTTCAGTGTAGAGGCGCAAGTCTGAGGTGCTCAAGTTCAAACATGGTGTTCAGTGATGATGTCAGTTCCTATTAGCTCTGCCACCTGTCTACCAGCCAATCCACAACTTAATCCACTACCTCTTTAATTACCTTAACCTCGCCTGACAGCCAGGAACGTTCTTTTATTGTGGTAAAACCTAGAAAGAAATGAAAAAAAGACAGTGGTAGCACTGTGCTTGTGTGTTTGGTGTGTTTACTACTAAGGTGCATGCATAACACTGTGGTATGGAACAGCTGATATTCTAATGTTGGGCCGGTCTTGTGTTTCTTTTAGTGCCGATAATATCACTAAACCTTTACTTTAGATGCTTGTGTTAGTGTGATGTGTGCTTCATTGTTGTTCAGATCCATATCATTCCTGTTGCAAAAAATATATATTCACATGGATTTTCCTGCTGTCCATCCTCCTGTCAATCCATCCTAAAGAAAGTCCATTCTAAACCTAATTTATGGACTTGCAATGATATATTTTCCCAATTCCATGCCACAGCTCTAGCCTATAGGATTCAAATCAGTTCAAGTATTGCATCATATATTAAAATGTGTCTATTTGCTATATTTATTCCATGCCTCTGTTTGCCAAACTACTACTTAACAGTGAAAGACATTGAATTAAATTTTAACTACCTTAAAATATTGTAAGTTGTCAATCTACCTCTACTTTAAAATAGATCAATTACACCCAAACATAAATACATAGTGAATCGTATATGTCATCATATCTGAGTCTGGGGTTTCAGCAGGTAAATTAGAGTGAATTGATTTTCCCAAGTTGCTACCATGTTCTGCTTTTACTCCACAAACTGCTCGGTGGGTGGGATTTGAGCCCCGCGGTGAGTTCTAACAAGGACAAACTGGGAAGAATTGGAATCACACCTGCAACCGGATCCCAGCTGTGCCACCGTGCACCTGCAGCTCTCTTGCGCGTCAACACACCACGAGGGGTCACTGCTGTCCGGTTCTCACTAATGCAGCCTTCAAGCGCTGTGGGACATTTAGAGGTGCTCGCACATGGGCGACCCTTACTGTAATACGACTGGAAAACTGCCGAGATGTAACATTTCGGCAGTTCTCCAGTCGTATTACAGTAAGGGTCGCCCATGTG
>OMOV01116197.1:4964-26124 GCA_900312565.1 Beryx splendens
CTACACGACGCTCTTCCGATCTATAATTCAAAATAAAACAATCTGTATTATTACCAAAAGCCCATGGTGCTGAATTATGTCTACATGTAGATGTGCTGCACTTGAAGCTACTATTAAATGCCACAATCTTACAGGGACTTTAATAAGCTTTTCAATGACAATTGCTAAAATAATGCATTATAATATCTTTCTCCATTGTCGTAGCATAGAGTATAGCTCAATACTGTACTGCTGAAACAGTCGGGTAATTAGCCTTGTGTCAGATCAAAGTTCACCTCTAAGAGAGTGGCAGTGGGAATTAATAGTCGTTTCCACTCAATTATTTATCAGCCATACATGTGCAATTAGTATGAGAGCTTGACTGATACAGTATCAAGGTCAAGCAAACAAACAAAGCTGAGCAGAGCAGTCCAAGGTCATATGTATCAATCAATCAATCAGTCAATCAAATAACTAAAAGTAGAATGACTGATTGTATAGATGAATAAACAACTACAGAAATAAAAAACATAGATAGGTATTTGATTGACAGACAGATTGACAGACAGATAGACAGACAGATAGACTGACAATCCTGACGCACATTTCCAATGTGAAATACACGGCACAGTTTTACTGTCCCTTTGAAACAAGCCTTGGCAACGAAAAAATTTATATCTCTTGGATTTAACACTATTTACTTGTTAACGCCTGAAGATCAATATCTGTAACACAACCACTCAACCATCTGGGCCTGCTCTACACTGATGTATCTTCAAACCGGGGGACTAAGCCTGGACTAACATGTTAACAACTTCTTGACAACTCAGGATAAACTCTCCTCACTCTCTTTTGGCCGACATTGACCACAAACATTTATTTTTCCCCTTGCCTCTCAGGGCTTCCGTACAAAAATGTACTGTAATATTAATATGTTTGCCACAGTGTCAGGTAGATGTAGAAAGAATAAGGCAATGGACGTGTGTGTAGAATTTTCTCACAAACACCTCCTAAGCTGTATGGCTTTATGGGTACAGTGTGGGTCGGAGAGACAAGGCAAGAGGGCACAGTGCTGAAAGTGCATCCCAAGCATTTCATTAAGGATTTAGTGGCCTGGGTATTTCATATTTGTGTCTCTCTGCTGCACCATATAGCTTCATGACATTTAGTTCATTGGGTTGCAGTTGATACAGACTTCAATGCTGTCATGCCTGATGCCTCTGAAGGTCACTGGGCCAAAGAGCGGGGTTCACCAGCCTGGCCTTTATAGCATCAAGGAACTGGCTGAAAAATGTTATTTGGCTTAAAAGAAAAATCCACCCTAACCAACAGATACTGGTGATGAACCTTGTCGGGTCCATATTGTTGTCTGGTGGTGTATTTTTCTTGTTCACACAAATAAGTGGCCAAACTGTATATGAGTCAAGACATTTCCAGTGGAGCTACAATGGAGTAGAACCACAATGGTGAACGTCAGGTTTTGGATTCAGCCCCTCAGAATCAAAGAGCAAGGTCTTTCTAGAGCCGCCATCTTGCACCGGAGTTCAACAGTGATACAGGGAGAAATCCATAATCGAAGAGGAAGAGAGACCAGTTGCTCCACCGACAGCAGCCTCAATAGACCAGAATGCAATGCAGCCACAAGCAATGTTGTGTTTTGCGTAAGGGTGGTTTTTCTTGCTTTTTCTTTTCTCTGAAACTCTCGCGCTCTTGCTCTTACTATCGCTATTGTTATCGCTCTCTCCACCCACACTAAAACCCACAGCTGAATACAACAAGTCCAGGCAAGTTATTTACTGGTTGTTGCAAGTCATTCTGGGAAATCTAGGAAATCAGAAGTAGAGGTAGATGAGGCAGGTGTGTGTATAGTGTGTACAACAAAAAAGCATATTAGGATACCATATCCAAATTAACTCCTGGAATGCTTTGAGCTTCACAGATTGGTGATATATGAAAGTGTAAGAGTATTTGAGGGTGGAATTTTCCTTAAAAAAATGGGCACATATTCTGTTGAATATTTTTGTCTGCTGATTCTGGTTCAATTTAAATCCAGTTTCTATTTGTTGATTCATTTTTTGTCTACTTACAGCTCCATATTGTCTGCAAACCAACTCTGTTGACCTGAGATTTTAGTCTTTCGCTTGCTGCTGTGTAGAAGATTTTGACAGATATTACACCAGAGAAATGGCATGACATATGAGTGTGAAAAGTGTGCCTAGTACCAATCCTGGTCTCCCCTATTATTCACTGACTGGTGCCTGAGCGTCTTGGCTGCAATATGCCTAGAAATGACAGTAATCTAAGGACCAGTTAGGTGAAAATCTGCGATTGTGGTCATTTGGTACATAAATGATAGCCTACATGGGAGGTTTATCTGTACAACAATAACAAATACAAGCACATTCAATTGTTTCGGTTTTGTTTCAGTTTGATAAGTCAGATCAACTGGACAACAATTTACTATTCCATCAATCATAAATCTCAGGCTTGCAGCAGAACACAATTAGGAGGAATGATGGATTAAAGCCCTCCTAGGCTCCGCTTGCTAGCCAGACAGGCCAGGATACATTAATTTCTCTTTTTGATAACAGAGGGTGATGAACAACCATTTCCCACAGTGAATGTTGTCAGATAAGGACAGACGAGAGAGGCAGGGCCCATTTCCTGATCAACCTTCCTCAACAAAACAGACCGGTCCTTTGTCCTTATCTCGGAGCAGACGGATCGCAGCGTCACTAACACAGGAACAGTGGAAGCGTGTTTGTCTGGCCGCCGCGTGTTCCTCTGTGCTTGTGTACAGCTACGACTGTTGGTTTCCATGACGCTACAAGTCACCGTGCTGCAATCAGATTTTCACGGATTCAGCTAACAAAAGACCGAGACAGTGAGTGATGTTCCAGCCATAAAGCTGAGAGTGAATGGATTATGCAACACACAATAAGACTGATATCTGCAATGGTGCAATACAAATACAATTGCTTTTCAGGAATGGTGTGCTGATGTTCATCCACAGAATTTGAATTGATGGAAAGGTCATTCCCATTCAAATCTACACTCACAGTGATGTAGTAAAGAATGTATATGATGGGTATATAGTGTATGCAGTATGTATATATATATATATAGTATTGTATATGACATGTATATGATAGTATGTAAGGCCCCTTGAGACTTGACTGTGATAAAGGGCTCTATAAATAAACTAGACAAGACATTTGGCTGGTACACTTACAATGGCTGCCATAGAATGTTTGATGATGTTGTCATGGAAATCAGTGTCGATTTGGTGCACAAGAGGCAGAAAGCTGATGTGTTACCATGGCAACAGCATCACTTAGAAGAACGTTCCGGTGTCAGATGTGACGAACATTCTAACTCTCTGAGTCCCATGCTCTGTCCACACATGAAACAATGTTCGTTTACATGGCAGCATTATTACAACTCTATGGAAGCCATGTTAGCTGTATCAAAGCAAATCAACTCTCTATGTTGCCTACTGTCTGAATTAAACTGATAAAATAATTCTATCAAAATATTAAAAAATACCAATTATATTCCTTCCTACCCACGCAGTCCCTCCATACTCCTCCACCTTATTACACATCACAAGTATGTTGGCTATTGTGTTTCACATATAATAGTCGAGCTGTGCATCTTATCCAGGTTCTCTCAGAGGATAATTCACTGCTAACCTAAATCTATATAACAGTGTTAAAAAGGAGGAAATGTTTGTGCATCCACACTGCAGATCTGCATCCTTTCACTGTTGATCCATTATTATATGGGAACTCCCAGGCCTGAGGGAGACTTCTCCTGGAATCAGAGGAGTTGGCAGATCCCCAGCATTCACATCCTGACCCCGTCCTCAAACAAGGGCCAGCTAGAGCTGAAATCACAGGGGACTCATTCCAGCCAGGTTGGCCTATTGTCTCTCTGTGGCTTTCTACCATGGTGCTATCGCCAGTGCTGTGGTCATCAGGGGGACAATTAAGGTCAGGTAGTCAGGAGCTGGGCGCTAACAAACTTCATCATCATGTCTGTTCTTTATTGAACACTACCTAATTAACGGCAGGAAGCAAAAGTTGTATTATTATGAACTCACATAACTATAACTATGAATCTTCACACAACTTCCAGGAGCCGCTTCCTATTCAGAAAGCTATATACGTCATTGCTGTGAATTCACCTTGGGAGCGCACAGAATCTGTTTCCTTTCAAATGGGTGTCAACTGGACAGAAGCAAAGAAAGTTAATTTGATCAAAGGTTGCTAATACAATTCACCTTCCAAACACTCCTCACCAGTAATCTACACAGTGCTCTGAATATTGAATATTGGCTCCAACTCCAATTCTGGCGTTGTTTCCCCCCCCCTTACATAGCCATCTACTTGTTGGGTGAGTTTCATGACTCTTGGGGCAATGAAATCTGTTAAAAATGTTATAATTTTTAAAAGTAAAAATAGTATGGAAATAAGCGCTCTTAGGTATTGGCCTTTGTTATTGAGCACTTAGGTGAATTTGTTTATCTGATTTTGACTGAATTTTGCTTCTGTCTTTTGTTGCATGTTGTCTGTCTGCAACTTTTATGTCTTTCTTAATGCTACTTTCTTGGCCAGGCCTTTAGATTTTGTTTTGGCCATTTTTATTTGGTAGTTGTCAGTAAAGATAGACAGGAAAGATTTGGGGATGAGCAGCAAAGGTCCCAGGCCAAATTTGAACCCCGGACATCATAGTTACACAGTACAGACTTTAGCCAATGGAGACACCATGATGCCCCCAAAACAGAGTCTTAATCTCAATACCTGGTAAATGAAAGGGAAATAGATGTTTTCTCAGGAGGTAAGCGTTTTTGTCTGACGTCAGTAGCATGAAATTCAGGGTTTATGCCAGGATATTTCCAGAGCTTTGATGGAGCGAACGCTGTGCTCAGGATGAAGGCAGTACGGTTGTTGTAACACAAAACACCATAAAAGAGATGTAAAGAAGGGTGGCGTCGCATGTCATTCAAGAATGACAGCTGAGGTAGTCCTGGATCCAGACAAAAACAAACAGCAAAACAGAAATCCCATCAACACTTGACAGATTGGATGAATCTGTCAATAACAAATGAGTGCAGCGTAAACCTCCATGCCTCTGCAGGAATGTCTCCCACGCACACTCTGTTTACAGTATACTCATCCAGCGCACAGTTTCAGTCTGATGCTGTAGCCTACTTACATTAGCCTTAACTGAACTTCCAGCTCTAGTGTGCTATTCATTTTTCCATATATTTGTATTGTTGAGATAGTATTTCTATTACATACAATACTCTTAAGCTCTTTCCTGCTTTGAGGACTCGAATGGCGTGAGAACTGCCAAGTTTTTAACACGTTTATGTTGCATTTACTGTATCTGACAGCACTTTGTTAAGCAGAGAGTTATCCAAACATCAGTATCATTCAATCAGGCTCACCTCTACTCAGCCTAAAAGCAAAGCTCTTCCTGCTGGGATTTCAGTTGGCTGTGGGCCACTCTCCTCTCATGAACCTGCCATTACCTGAGAGGACTTCTCCTACTCTTCTCGCTCCCTTGCCAGCTTCTCCAAGTGACTTGCTTAACGTCTGCACCTCCCCACGGTGGCAGGTGGCTTGGCACGCTGTGTGGAAGTTGCCAGTGGAGTTAGAATGATGTGCCCATTGAATAATAATACAATAATCCACTAAGTCTCAGCCATCGAGTCTCTGCCATGTCCGTCTATAATTAGCCCTTTATATCGGTCACTGTCGTCTCTTTCCAGGCTCCCTCCATCGTTCACTCCTTCATGAAATTTATATATGCATGCATTAATAACATCCTTAATCTTTCAGTGGATTTAGCCCAAAATAGAGTTTCCATTAGTGCCACGTGCTCATTATCCACACACAGGGAGGCCCTATGAGGACATGGACTGGAAACGCTGCCAGTGTTTGAGGCAATAGGTTTACTGAATGCGGAGTGTTTTGAACAGGCCTTTTAAGGGCTTTTGTCCTGACCCGGTGTTTTAACCTGAATCCATCATGGTGAGAAGACATGATGTTTCTGCTGGCTAAAAGTGAGATCCTCCCTGGCACAGCTGTTAGACCTTCGCCCGTCCTGCACATCATCAACCGAGCGGCATCTGCCAGTTCGGAGCCAATCACTTATTCATTAAAGATGATTTAAACCTGACAGATAGTGCAAAGTGATGCTGCAGGCAGGCCAGGATATGGATAGAGCTGATCCGGTCAGAAATGTCTTCTACTAATCAGATTTGGAAGGACAAAAAGGACAGACTAATGTAATTAATGCTTGATTCATTTTCTTTGCAGAGATGATGACATTGCCACTTGGTTGTCAGTGGCTCCTCCCATCTTTTTTATACAAATGATCTACCGCAGGACATCAAATCAGTCTTTCAACACCTTAATCAAATATAAATATACAGTCAAGCAACTAAGTGCAGGGACAACTGAAGTCTATATGCAGTTTCAAAAGTGTGCCTACACTGTCATGGAAGTTTTGTTAGTCCACGAGCCTCTACCTTGCACTTAGACCATGTTAAAGCAAAAAGAGAGCTCATCAGCCAGAATCTGAATAAGACTGATGGAGATGGAGCCAGATCAAGATCAGTGTGCATTCATATAGTCATTTCTTATTTCTGTTGTGTACTTCCAACCACTGACACCACTTTTCCTTGACCCTATTCTTTGATTTATAGAGATGCAGAAGTAAGTGTTGGGACTCAGACATAGTTAACCTTTGCCAGCTACCTCAGTTGCTCACAAATCAATCAATTCCGCAGCTGTTACTGAAGTTTCTCAGTGCTGAGATGAAATTGCACTGATTCCACCACTGCCAAACAACCATCATCCAGGAGAAAAGTTGACATGAGAAATTATAGGTTGCAAAATCAGTTTATGTCCTTATAGTTCCTCATGTTGGCTTCCTCCACTCCCCCACTGTACTTTTATATATATCATGTATGAATCAACGTTTATGGACAGGGTAGGGTGGTATGAGGTGATGGTGATGATGACGGTGACTGATGATGATAAACAGCATGTGGTTATTGGCCATAAGAGCATTTAAGTTTATGAAAGTAGTGTCTGACCCAAACTAATGCATTATTCCATCCACACTGGGACAAAACCACCCACTGCCACCATAATTCTATCAAACTGATCGCAAAACAAAACACCGAGGGCCAAGTGACAGTTAGTCAGATTATATGAAGATAATCCGCTGAAGTGCGCACAAACACTCTTCAGACTCACTCACCTTTCCTCCACGACAGCGTTTCTTCTGCACGATGTTAAAGACGCAAAAACTCTCCGGTTAATCGATTATATTCCCATGGGTGTCGAAGGAAAGTCTCCTCTTCAGTGTGGGACTTTATGGATTCATGTGTCATAAGTCTTGAAAGTTAGTTGCAGGAGCCGTATGAGACAAACCATTGGCACACATCAGCCTACTTTAAACCACAGCGGCGCAGGCCCGGAGACCCGGGACGCAACGCAACATACAAAAATGTACGTTTCACTAAATTATGGGATAGTTGCTCCTAGAATAAAGACGCACCTAGGGTTCATAGAAGAGTTAAAAAGCTGTAAGCCGTCCGACACAGTGTGGGTGGAGCTGCTGAGCACGCTGCAAAAAATGTGCGCCTTGACAAGTCATTTAGTGTCCGGGTCTTAAAATGTGACTTTCTTCATAACGAGAGCAAAATGAGAAGGAGCTGTCAGTGAGGAGGGGTGATTACATTAGGTTCCAATGCAGTTTCACCTGTAGGCCTACTGTTAAGATTTAACTGAAACAATAAATTGTAATGAGGCAGATCTCTGTACTAGTGTGAAGGAAATGCCACTTTATTCATGAAAAGCAACAAGTTAATTTGGAGAGCAGTTTGATTTGCACTGAAACAGATGAACTTATCTGAACCCAATGGCAGATTTTTCACTTGTAAGAAAAGTAGGATTTTTGAGACTCAGTACTCTACTGTATGCTGAGATGGATATTTTTTGCAGTGTAGGGGATGTCTCTACCCCCAGGTAGATGCAGAGGGCGTCCTGAGACACAACCGCTTTAAAGCAAAGCACATGGCCACCAAGGCAGGTATAGGCCCTTCTGTAGGATTTTTTTTTTTTTTTTTAACATTCTGCATTGATTCCAGCTTGTGCCATGAGGGAATATTCTAATTATTCCCCACAAAGCATTTTCAATCAGCAATTCATGCCTGATTTGCTGTGGAAGCCACTGAATTGAAGTTATGGTTTAAGACATTTCAGACTATTTACAGAGTAAAACACCCAAACTGTCCGTCTCAGCGGGTCAGTTAGGCTCACATTCAGTCTTACAAGCTTATTATTTTCAAAGAAGTGAAAAATTCTGCCAGTGGCGTTAAATGATGACACTTGTTTTCAATGCAGCTTCACTTGTTTCAGGAATTTTCTAGAAACAAGAGTCAGTCATTATCTTGAGTCAAGGCAGAATAAAGCAGATCACTCCACTATCAGCCACTGAAAGCAAGTGAAATTCTCTAACTCCATTGGCAGATTTTTTTCAACCATTTTCAGAAATATGAGATTTTAAGACTGAATTATAGATTCAATTGGATATTTTTGCAGTTTGAGGAACAATTTGTGTACAAAGTAAAGGTTATCCAACTGATTATTCCCCACAAGGAAATGGCCTAATTGTTCACTACACATGATTTCACTCAGAATTTATTTGCATTTTCAAAATTTCTAAATCATAATGCCACGCTGCAGGCTCCTAAATACTTATTTTGGGTGTACCTGATTGGATTTAGAATCTACTGAATTCGAAGCCATACTTTATTAATATTGGAAATGCTTGAAGAGTGGAGAAAGTTAGCGAAGTGCTGTGCCATGACCGACTAATTATTCCCTGCAAGGCAAAATTCTTTGGTGTCCACACATGGTTTAATTAGGAACTATTGAATTCATTCGAGACAGAAATGAGAACATTTTGGCAGAGAAAGACAACTGTGATTTCCCTGATAGGCTTTTGAATGTTGAAAGTGTAGCTGTGGGGAAAAGACAGGAGGGAGGAGTGGATGTGGGGGTTGAGTTGCAGGGATGAGGATAAACCCAACAAAACTAAGTTTACTCCCCTTTTTAGACTGACATAAATCTTTATGATGTATCTTAATATTATAAATGTTAGTAAGGGTTATCAAACTATGAGGATACGTCTTTTTTCAGGGACAAAACATACAAACATATAATTGATTTTTGTTTATATTGGTGGTTGTTGATGATGATCACCAACTGTAGGTCGCAGTTTACTCACTTTTCTATTGACCACTGAGGAGAGAGAAGGTGCAATGGAGTAGATTCCTGGCATTATCAGCAGAGGATTGGACTTGGGAATGGTAGGAGGTTAAGACAGGTGAAACATAAGAAGCAGATGCAGAGAAGAGAGTCATCAGAGAGAGGTCGCCAGAGATTTGTACCACTTCCTCTCAGCTGCCTGGAGCCTGGTTTGTTCCATTTTAAGGCAGGTGGGCAGGTGGAGATGGATGGGCAGGTTCCTAGGGTCGGGCACAGAGAAGGTTAGAGGAAGAGGAGAAGGTTGAGACTGGGGTGATATGAGGAGGGATCAGTTTTGGGAAGGGTTTGTGGAAAGGTTGGACGGAGAGAGCGACACAACATGGTGGTCCGCGACATGGAGAAGGGTAACGGCAGAGAGGTTAGAGGCATAGCATTGCCTGTGGGAGGGCGAGGTCAAGTCTTTCGCCAGCTTTGAGCGTGGGTGGAGGTGTCAAGAAGGAGAGATCAAAGGAGGATAAGAAAGAAATAATAGAATTAAACTTCTCCGTGGGACGCCTGACGTCGCCAAGGAGGCCGAGCAACGGCCCAGTCTCCTGGAAATGTTGATGGTGTTTCTAGGAATTCACCAAGTGGACCGAGAGGCGTTGATGAAGTTCAACAGTGTGAAGGAAGGGGGATAGGGGGGAAGTGACCTGTGTTTATGGAAAAATTCAAATAAGAGAGAGTTAGGTGAGTCAGAGTGGAGGAGCAAGGAGTTAATATGAGCAGACCTGTGCCTCCATCTGAACCCGAAGGTCTCAGTGAGCAGCTAAAGATATTAAAATGCTTTTGTGTAAAGGAATATGTTTCATGGAGCCCTGAATTCCACTACCACCCCGTTTTTCATCCAATGAGCTTTGAAAGGGTTTCATAAGCCCAAGAGGTTGGAGAATTTTCTCAACCCATAGATGAGTGTAAATTATACTATCAAATATTTGATGGATGACACGGTGTAACCCTCCAAATATTTGAATCTTTAAAAATCTTAAAAAGAGTTTATGAGGAGTTTCAAGGAGTGAATGAAGCAAATGAAAGAACACTTCATGTAATTCCCTTCCCTTCGTTGTGTTATCGTTCCCTGACTATTCAGGCTACAGAACTGATTGCTGTAGTCATTATATCATGCTCATAGTTGTGAATTATGTAATTGGATTCCACACAAACACCTGGTACCTGGTAGAGAGGAAGAGCAGGGGAGTAACTTCTTGTGGGAGATCTATTCCAGGCCTAGCAGGCAGAGATTAACCCCTGGCTTGGGATCATTACGTCAGGTCCCTTTAATCTTGTGCAGCCTACCAAGCAGTAACCAACAGTGACTTTCTGACCGTCCCTCAACCACAACTTCTGTCACAAATGAAGCAATTCTACTAGCATGTCTGTCGATGCAATGTGGAAGAGAGCCAAGTTAAATAAATGCTTTAAGTGTCTAGGCTGGTTTTTCTATGTATACTTTTGGAATTCAGGTCATCAGCATGTGACTTTCTATAAAAATCAGGGGACCTTTGTTGTTTTGAGAGTTTGAGTCTGTTCAGGTGAACCTGACAAATGTTTTACATTTAGGTGAAAAGTCAAGTGATTGTGACAGTCACTCAAAGAGAAGTATTGGAGAGACTTTCAAAGATTTTTTAAAATTTATTTTTGATGATATATTTTTATTATTGGTAGCAGAAGTAGGAGTAGTAACGGTGGTATGGTGTTTCTTGATGCAGCTCTTGGTCAACCTCTAGTGGTCATGGGAATTACTTCTACTGCTCAGATGAGATTCACTTTTTCTTCCACCAGAGGGCTCCTTTCACCCCTGCTTGCTTTTGAGAGGAATACAGAACATATCCAGTATATCTATGATACAGAATGACAGTGGGATAAGCAAAAACATGATGATGGACTCTGAAAAGATCATGTTTGGTGATATGAGCAGAACACGTTCAGGGGTACATGACAATATGGCTTCTGGCGTAGATAACTGGGTTTAAAGAGCAGCCTGTTGGAAGGAAACACACACGTGGCTATAAACAGAGGGTGTGGCCGCTGCTGGCTGGCAGCCATGGCTGCTGTTGGAATGCTAAGTCCCAGGGGAGTCTGGCTGACCTCAGACTGGACAAGTTGTGCATCCTTCAGGGTGTGATGGGTAATGGTTTGAGAAGGCTGGGCTCTGTCAGAGCATGGCTTGTTATTTGATCAGATCAGATTAATGTTTTACAATTTTACCAGTAAAAGAAGTCATGTGCCAGGAGAACATCCAAATAGCAATGATTCACCAACTCCTCCGCCTCTGCATTTCAGCTGCAGTTAGACTTGGGGCCTTGGCTGCTGTCAGCTGGCCAGGGGTTATTGCTGCACCTTGGTCATAGCTGAAGACAAGTAAAATATTTCTTGCACAGCTTCAACCCAACTGGATTCACCTCCAATCCTTACTCATGGAGAAGCATTGGGTTTATAATTCAGGCTGTGTAAGCTGGGCAGCCTTAGGACCAGTGCGTTTTTTGGATACGATTTAGTTAAAACTGATGTCAGCATAGCTGTTATATTGATAGCACAATAGCGACATGTCATATTTACTGAGAACAGCATGCTTCTGTCAAATTTCTATGTATTTCTAGAGTAGTATTACGATATTTTTGCAGGCAAATTCAAAGCAGATATGTTAAATAGCTTCTATGTTGCTTGGCATACATTGAACATTGTCATTGACTACTACCTTAAATGTGTCTTCTGTCTTAACCAATGTATGTAATTGTGATTGACTTCCTGTTACTGCCTCCATGAACTGTGATTGGCTGTGATTACTGCACCCCCCTCCCCCTATGTATATAAAGTGACTGAGAATCTGTGAGCTTTGAACGCTCTGATGAAGGCTTTGTGCCGAAACACGTAAGCGTTCGGTTTAGGTGATGTGTGCCATAGAATAAACTTGTGAAATGTAAGTACTTCGCCATTTTTGAAAAACATTTTTGGATGTGCTACCTTTTGCCTTTTTTGAATATGCTCATTGGATGAATTTGGATCAGCACTCCTACCGAAGAGTTCTACTGTTGAAGCGCAACCCTTTTCCCCAACACATGTTAAATAGCTTGCCTGATTTGTGAGGAGACCCAAAGCTTTCTCCTTGTCACTCTCTTCCTACTTTTGTTTTCAAGTTGTTCTGTCAGGTTTACAGATGTTTTGTTTAGATCTGTGTAAATTTCCTGTCTGCTTGTTTCATCCCTGGCCTGGAGAAGGCTACAGTTTCCTCTTCATCTCCTCCCAAACACATTCAAGAGCAAGTCAACAATAGATAGAAAGACGAAATAATCAAGTCATATGATTGATTAGGAGTGCCTTTTTCAAGCGAAATAAGAGAATTGCTCAAATGAAAAAAATGAAAAAAGTAAAACAATTTTTTCACTCTCAGTTGCATTTTCTCATCTGAATCTGTAATGTATGGCCAAAAGATTAATCAAAATGCTAAATTATTGCTGTATGAAAAGTACATTGATAATTCTGTGTGTACATAATTGAAACTGAACACTGACTGTCAGAATTTTCTTATATTTCCCTTTGGGCACATGTATGATCAAATCTTCTATGCATCTAATGGTTTTTACATGAGGCCCAGTGTGCATTACAACAGCTGCATGGGAATAATAACAAGCTGTCGAAACAGGGGCAGTGGAACAGGACATGCATCCGTTTCTACTGTAACTTCCTGCTGCCTGATCTCCCAGGCCGGGGGAGGAGGACATATCAGGGAAAAGAGAACGCAGCATTCATGGGAAAAAGCCTCCAAAGCATTCACTTCCCATGCTCCCCACACACTTCAGACTCATACATGCTGGAGAAAATGTAAACCTCTCCTACTGCTGAGATATTATGTAAATAAAATATGTGTTAACTTCAGTTCATACGTACTCCAGTGGGTTACGGGAGCATCAAATTCAAACTAGGGCATGTTTCAACTATGATAAAGACGATATTCAAACCTGTCATCATTTTCAGTGTCTTGAATGCATAAGATCGAAAAGAATTCATAATGAAATGAAGGAGATATTGCATGAGACCTGACCTCAATATAAACATCTGCAAAAGATACAAAAAATGAGCAAGTTTGCCTTTGTTGCACACACCATTGGGTGGAGCTTGAGTCCAACTCCCTTTACATTTAACACGCACAGCCATAAGACAACGAGGGCATTCAAATACAGATCGTGAAGAATGTGAGGGAAACAGGCAGAGACATTATCACATTCCCCTCCTCTCAGGTCTCTATATGAGGCTCATGTGACCGGTTACAAGACCATGTCTCCTTTGTAAGTTCAGTGAAAATGTTGCTCATTCATGTTAAAAGACCCATGTTTTCCATAACATGTAGAGGTACAGAGTTAAAGCTGCTTATTTGCATTCAAAGTTCAGCAAATTTGTGTCAGTGGAGTGGTAAATCTGGCCAAACCGCCTCTCTGAGACAATGCAGGCCATCTTGTTATGTAACACGAAGGTATAAAACATGTCGCTTGAGGTTATGTCTCCTTCATGTTTGGGTTAGATGGACTGGCCTGCTTTAAAGGAACATTCTGTTGACTGTCAGGGGCGTGCAGGCAGCATAATGTGACCTAATTTCTCAATTCAGGTCTCAAATGCCTTTACAGTAAACACTGTGACCACTATTCCCTTTTTAGAGTGTTTTATGGGTTAAGGAACGCTTTCTGTTGTGTATTGGGCCAGTGTCTGCGATACTGATGAAGATTTCAGAACGTTGCCATGGACACGTTTTCAGATGAATACATGTCTGTTTTGTTATCACTGATTCATACATAGTGATTCAACCTATCGTCAGTTCATGAAAGCTTTTACTTTTGCCATTCTGAACAGCCTGGTGTCTGGTCGCTCTTTCCTGGGGAAAACCCTCTGGTGCACGGAAAGAGATGCGTTTTATGTGATCTCTGGAAAGTGCAGTGCAGAAACACCATAGCAATGAACGCTTAGCACCAAAGATGTCACCAAAATAATAATAATAATGAAAAAAGGGGGATTTAAAGGCAACTTTAAAGCCAATAACTTCACAGGCGGATACTACAGGCCTCTCATGAATAGGACCCCTATCAGGCTTCCCCTGATATCGTTGATCAGGCTGGCAGAGCTGCAGACGTGTGGCAATTACAGGGTGGGGGAGGGAAGGAGAGGGCCAGTCAAAGCCTTAACACATCAACAATGATCATTATTTAACACTATCTCACTGCTACCATGTACTGTCTGCCTAAAAAAGTCTAGCTGAAGGGTAATAACACTGAATGTCATTTTTTGTTGTTCCCATGGCTTTGGAAAGTTTGGTCTGTATGATATATTTAGAGAAATCAACTACAACAATAACTGGGATTCACTTTGAGCAGTCAGGGTGCACCTAATACAGCAGCAGCCACAGATATGCCACTTTGCATATATTCAACATCATCACCATGAAAAAGTGGGACTTCAATGACCAAGACATCTATACTGGTTTGTAGATTATGGCACCACAATAGGTTATTTTGATGTGAAAGTTCAGACAAGCACATATGTCCACAAAGATAACCATAATTTTAATATCATTGTAACAGCTCCAGGTTTTCCAATGGTATCACAATTGTGTCAAGAGTGCCACAAGAGCCTCTGGTTTCTAACTTTGAGAGGCCAAACCGCCTCTCTGAGACAATATAGTCCCATCTTGTTCGTAAATTCTTAAACTGAGTGGTATTTGAGTTAAAGTTAGTACAACCAGTGCAAAACAGGTATATCAATGAGGTGGTAGGTTTTTGAGTGGTCTAAGTTTGACAAATCTCAGGCTTTAGGACCTGGAGGAGGAGGATTCTTCTCCCACAGCCCCGGTAACTGGATACCATGGGTGGGCCCAGCCAGCTCACTGTGACTGAAAATCTCTGCACATCTCTTGTACACTCCTTTTTCCTGTCATCCAGAAAAAGCCAATTTTATCTGGTGCAGACTGCTGCTGAAGGATCTATCCATTTGTAGGCAAAGGGGAGAGACGACCAGCCTGTGCTGAATTGCTGAAAAAGCCTAATAAGGTAAGAGGCAAAGGGCTCAGAGTAAGAGGGGGAAGGGGAATTATCCTGGTCAGTGTTCAACTGGTGGGAAATCTCTGCCCAGGCATGCGAAAAGAGTCTTCAAACTCAATGTCTCTGATACTGGCATATGGTAAAGTAGTAATGCTTCACATTCCAGTGTGGATTTAGTAGTGTGGTTCAGTCAGGTTGTTGGTAAAGTCTGAAAAGCATGAAAAAATAGGAAAAGTTTGTTGCATAAAATTGAAAATGCATGGGTGTTGACACATTTCGAGACTTCGCGTGATTATTCAATGATGGGCTATGCAAGTATGTGAAACATTTGATTAGACTGTCACTGCACTATTTGCATCTTTGGCAAGAAATGAACTCAACTTTTGACCTTGTTTCCCCCCTGAAATGTCTGTCTCCCTGTCTGTCCCCCTGAAATGAAGGGATCTTTTATGGAAAGTGTGCCCAAACTAAATTTAACAATATTGGCCAATGGGTCATTTGACATCTAAGGAAATAATAGCATGGAGCCTAAATGTCTAACACTGTGTCGCTGTCCTAATAATATCCATGGTGTTCTAAAGATGCTATCAATAGGAAAAAACACAAAGTATAGTCCTTCAGCAGTAAGTTGAAGATACTATTGCAAAGCTGAGAATAGTGTAGCCTTGTGTTAACTGTCAAAAAATAGGTTATGCTTTAAAAGTCACTTCTTTCAGGCCCATTGAGGTCAGATACCACTCCATCTTTGTCAAGATCTTGCTGCCAAGCGGGCCTGTTGCTACTTGTCTGTGAAGCTCCTGAGTTGGGCAGAGCGTCTTAACATAGAGTCCTTCACTCACAAGTAGACTGTGGTTCATTCCTTGTGTTTTACCAATGGGAACCAACCAACACCAACCGGTCTACGGTGTAATTCCTCTTTAAGAGAGTGTTTGAATTCTTTATTCAGTTATAACTCTTGTGTGTTGCCAAGAAAGGAACCACTCAGACCTAGCTGGCCAATGTTCTGGCTTAGCTACTTCCTGCAGCTGTCTACGTGGCTGTTATATAAGAGTGCCTTGAGGTCAAATTGGAGAAGTCTACTTTGATTGGTATGGATAATCCGGCTCCCCAAGCTATCATCTATGGAAACTGCTGAGTAAAACCTAAATATATCACAACATGGACATCCTGATCTGGGATAAATCAAGGAGAACAAGCCATTTCAATTCAGTTTTAGGAACACAATTGAACATTGTAAACTGAAATTATTACAAACACAGTCAGGAGCAGAAACGTCCTCCCAGACAAGATGTTGTGTCTCTTGTCAGGAGCATCATTTTACTGCAAGCCAGTGATCTTTGTCTTCATGTCTCCTCGTATAGGTCCTCACCGATTATACCATGTGGGTGACAAACCTGGTAGGCCTGGCCCTACTGGCCACTGCAGCCTCAGCTGCCACCGCCGCCTCAGCAGACAAGGTCCTCAGTAACCACGCCACCATCCTGGCTGACAACAGTGCCAACCTGGCTTTCAGTCTCTATCAAAACATGGCCAAGGAGAAGGACATGGAGAACATCCTCATCTCCCCTGTGGTGGTGGCCTCCTCTCTGGGTCTGGTGGCTCTGGGGGGCAAGGCCTCCACTGCCTCCCAGGTGAAGACCATACTGAAGGCTGATAAAGTGAAAGACGAGCAGCTGCACTCTGGTTTGGCCGAGCTCCTGACTGAGGTGAGCGACCCCAAGACCCGCAACGTCACCTGGAAGATTAGCAACCGCCTGTACGGGCCTAGCTCGGTCAACTTTGTTGATGAATTTGTCAAGAGTAGCAAGAAGCACTATAACTACGACCACTCCAAGATCAACTTTAGAGACAAGAAGAGCGCAGTGAACTCCATCAACGAGTGGGCGGCCAAGTCCACTGATGGCAAACTGCCTGAGGTCACCAAGGATGTGGAAAAGACTGATGGAGCCATGATCATCAATGCTATGTTTTTCAAACGTGAGTCCATATGAAAACATATTTTACCATATTTATGTTAATCCTTTCATTATGTCTAGAATTAATTGGATTTTTTCGAACAGCTCACTGGAATGAGCAGTTCCATCATCAGATGGTGGACAACCGTGGCTTCCTGGTGTCCCGAGGCTACACTGTGTCAGTGCAGATGATGCACCGCACAGGTAGGTGGAGGCAGTAATATCTTCAGAAACAAATATGGAACACTTTACATTGTTTATTACATATTCATAACACCTGAACAAAAGCTGCCTCATAACAGCTACATGGCACATTCATGGATGCTGATTCATTCCTTGTGTCGCCTTTCGTAAGGTGTCTTTGTAATACTGTATGTCATTTGTAAGAGGACGTAGAAGAAACCTGGAACAGTTTACCTAGAACCTATAGTCAAAATCACAAGGGATGGTGGATAATACAAAGGGGTGGATAACAAAAGAGACAGTTGCCAGGTTGCACTTTCATTTTGAAATCCTTGCTCAATAATTTTATGCACTACTTCACTGCTAAGCTACATATGGCAACATGTAAAGAAAGCTGACCTAAGAATTGACCCAGTATGAATAATGAATGTGCATGAATGTGTACATAGCTGATATACAAACCACTTGTCCAGGTGTTTTTGATGTTATGTTTGTTCGGGTGTAAAGTGTTCCCTCTAAATCACGGTGAGATTCCCAAAAAAGGGGTTATAAACAGAGATGCCTCATTCACAGGTCTCTATGGCTTCTATGAGGATACGACCAATAAGCTGACGATCCTGAGTATGCCTCTGGCCCATAAGAAGTCCAGCATGGTGTTCTTCATGCCCTTGCATGTGGAGCCTCTGGAGAGACTGGAGAAGATGCTGACCAAGGAGCAGCTGGATACCTGGATGGGCAAGCTGCAGGAGAAAGCTGTAGCCGTGTCTCTGCCCAAAGTCAGCATGGAAGTCAGCCACAACCTGCAGGTAAAAGATGCAAGAGACCAAGAGCATCAGTTAGCGGACCAGTAATGGCTTCTGTTGTCACTCCTAGGGCTTCACCTTCTGTCTCAGCACCTTTACATTTTTGTTAAACATATCTCTCTCTCTCTTCTCTCGTTTAGAAACACCTTGGGGAGCTGGGCCTGACGGCGGCTGTGGACAAAACCAAGGCTGACCTGTCCAAAATCTCTGGGAAGAAGGACCTCTACCTGGCCAATGTGTTCCACGCTTCTGCCATGGAGTGGGACACCGATGGAAACCCCATTGACACCAGCATCTTTGGCACAGACAAGCTGAAAAACCCCAAGCTCTTCTACGCTGACCACCCTTTCATCTTCTTAGTGAAGGACCAGAAGACAAACTCCATCCTCTTCATCGGCAGGATGGTCAGGCCTAAGGGCGATAAGATGAGAGATGAATTGTAACCCCACCTTGACCCGAATTTCTAAGTTAAATGTTTGACTGTGTGTGTATATTTTCTACTGCGATATGATGACAGAAGTGGGGAATGAAATGTACATATGATACCCCACGAGTACATTCCTTTACATGATCAATATGCCAGCAGTGTTTCCCAATACATGACTGAAGAGATCTTTTTGTGTATTTCGTCCTGTGTATTAGTGAGCAAAGCATTGTCCAAAAGCCTCAACGTTATCTTGGAGAGTTTTTCTTATGTAATAGCAGATCACATTACGGGTTGAATACTTACATTAAGTATGATTTCCCTGATTATTGCCTTAAAAAAAACAACACTTCTCTTCTTTCCTGTGGGTCACAGTTTACTTGAATTGTATGTAACAGAGGGGAGAATCCGTGTGATACATTATCATCAAGGTGTGCCAAAGTAAAAATTGTTTCTATGGTGACCACTTCTTAACAATCAATGCAAAAAGTGTACTACAATGTCACTTTTGGAGAGGTTTTGCGATGCTTCCTGTTTAACCTACACCAAATATCCAGTGATCTACCCTGAAAGCACTAGTCTACACTGGCAAACTAACCAACGATCAACAACTGATTTGATATGAACTACAGGATCTCTACAACAATGTGTCTGCCACAAACAGATATTTTGAAACAATGGAATGGTATGAGACTGTTACAAGTTGTTGTTTTTTTTACAATAAAAGTAACAAACCAAACCAAAAGTGTCATCATTATTTTAGATATGTGGAGTTGGTATTTCCATTTTGTGTTATCAGACGACACATTTTGACCCAGATTTCCCCCTGCTTTTTTCTGTTCAGTTCTGTTTGATAATCAGCTCGCCACGGCAGTTTGGCCTTGGGCAGTTTGGCCTTGGGCAGTTTTGGTGAAGCCGAGCCTTTATCCACTGGGATTTTACGGCTGAATAGCACGAGAAAATTCCAGCTATGGGAATTTTCTGACCTCCCAGATGGCTGTACCTTTTATCAGCAAGAAATATCCTAGATTTACATTAATGGTATATGTTGTATGCCTGCCTCAAGGTCAGTAAGTTCCTGATCTCCAAATATTTATACCTCTATGAACGCCTGGGGTCATCCATAACAGATTAGTGCTGCAGCTGCTCTACTTGGATAAGAAAAACTCTTCCTGAAACCCACAACATCTCCAACACACAGGTGGTATGTTGGAGATGTTGTGGGTTTCGGGAAGAGTTTTTCTTATCCAAGTAGAGCAGCTGCAGCACTAGTGTGTTCACATTAGGATTGCAATGGAAACTGCAATGGAAACTAGAACTGACTTGGCTAAAGACAAGATTTAAAGTAACATTAGTGATACTGATATATATTTTATGTATTGGAAAAAGAGACCAGTGGCATAGGGAGAGTTTTGTATTGCCACTGCTATGTTTTGGGACTTTTTATAAGTATCTCACGCCACCTAGAGGAAATCTGACAAATGTAACTTTGATGTGTTCAGCAGATTCATAGCTATAAAAAACATGTTGTTTACATGCTTGATAAAGTACGACTAAAGGCCTACGTCTATACGGGAAACTTTTAATAATCTATGGCTATACAATAATAACACAGTAAACTAAAAACCAATAACATACAAGAGTGTGTAACTTAGTCCTGTGCTGTTTACACCAGAAAATGATGTTGACTACCAGTATTGAAAGTGTTCTTCTAATGACTGAATCGTGTTGTATTGCACAAGCCAGTGAGACAAATCATTGTTCCTGATTCACTAAAAAACATTCATTTGAAAATACATTTCAATTTCATGAATGGAAATGAATGATCCATTAGAAAACTACAGCAGATGGTTGTAGTCTTTTAAGTAAGTACACAGTGTGAATCAGTACAGAGCTATAGATCAGGAGCGTAGGTATCACCCACAGGCAACAGGATACCAGCTCAACACCTATTCCAGAAATGTTAAAAGCTGAAGCATAAAGGTATCATTTCTTCCAAATTACTTCTGCAAAATTGCAAACAATGTATCCATAAGCATCACCACTAAGAGGGCTTTCACATTAGGCACGATTGCTTCGTACCGTGCCCGAGTCCGATTGCCCCCCCTCCCCACTCCCCCGCCGGTCCGTGTTCACATTAGTAAAATTGTTCCGTACCCGAGTACACTTGCGTCATCAACTCGCGACATTTGGTTGTTGTTGCCATGGCTCCAGCGTAAAAACGACCCAACCGCAATCTCCAGACCATACAATGGAGTTGGCTTTCGCACCATGTCCACTATTACTGATATTCTGGAGACAGTATCAAGAACGACCCAATCTCATGCCGAACTACTTTATCACCCATGGCCGTGCAGTTCAGACGATGAGATCAGCGCGTGCTGCGCGCATACGGCGATTTATGAGACAGGCAATATTGAGAAATGCTTTTGCAACTCTACTCGCTGACTGCTATTCGCGT
>OMOV01116271.1:9168-19675 GCA_900312565.1 Beryx splendens
AGCTTTTACATTTGTTGATCTAAACACCCGGTGTCTGGTAGGTCTTTGCCAGGGAAAATCCTCTGATGACCAGGAAGTGATACGTTTCACATACCTACAGAAACTCAAATTTCATTGACAGAAAAGGACGTCAGATGGAAAAAGACGTCACAGTAGTGACCACACTGTTTGACTGAGAAGTGATCTCTTGGTAAGTTCAGTGAGAAAACAACAGTAAAGATGTCACCAAAATTTAAAAAAAACATGGATCTTGTGAATTACCACTCTAAGACCTTAAATTTGGATCATTAAGACTTTTTCAGACATTTTAAGGACACCGCTTCTTCCCCTAGGCCAAAGCCAGTACCTGAAGAAGATGTCCCTCGGCTGGCGGCTGGAGTTGGGGTGGACGAGTTGCTCCTTCAGCTGGTCCAGGGAGCAGTTGTAGACGTAGACGGGACACCTTAACTGGCTGCCGTCGCTGGCGCTCTGCTGGGAGACCTGCCTGCTGAAGGTGATGTGGAAATCCCTCCTCTGTGGCTCAGAGAACTGCACTCCCTCCTTTTCCCCCAGCTCTAGTGGGGAGAAAAAGTGACGGGTATTCAGCAGGAGCAGCGGCAGGGGAGGTTAGTGAAGGAGTAGCCTCAGGTGGATGTTGGAGTGCCTACATGCTTCTGTGGTTGATTCAACTCATTTGTACTATAAGCCGTTCAGTAATTCCTCAAGGGTCCTACACACATTTTAACATCAATTAGGCTTTGGCCAATATTCAATATTATTATTCACAAAATATCGCAATATTTCCCGCTATAACGAATATTGCTCTTATCGCTGTCCCCCTGCGATAATATTGTATATCGCAATTGGGAAGCATCAGGAAGCAACAGGGTTTATGGGAAACGTGCAATTTTGATAAATACCGGCAATAACAAAACCACTAGCGTGAGATAGAAGCTACCAATCATCTCGACCATAGTCTCATTTGTTTACAGTAGTTATACCAAGATATCATAAGTAATTTGACAATTAGTGATCGAAAAGTGACATTATGTATTCAGCTCAAGATCATTGAGACCAAGGCTGGGCTTGACATCGATTTTTGCCTTTAATAAATCACCAAACTACCGAGATAAGCAGGGTGATGGTAGGAAGTTAGAAAAATAACACTGTGAAACAGGAATGTGACAATTTAAATTCTGCTGAAGAATATGATGTCAGTGGAAAAGAGAGAAAGAATACGGTAGGGATAATCTAAGCCATTTTTCTTTCTACATTATTAGACTACTGGTCTCTTGATCAGAAGAGCCAGTCTTTGGATGTAAAAACTGAGACTGTGAGTTCTCTGCACACAATCTGTATTAATAAAGTAATCTGTTGTACTGGTTGCATAGTAACTGAGGTGAATTTAAACCACTACAAAGTAAACCAACAGGACTCGATGTGCTCTGATCTTGGAATTGACTTGGACTCGACCGAAGTGGTCTTGACTACGCGTTATATTTACCTGAGCCTGGGGTCCCGATGTCTGTCTCGGACACCCTGCTGTCCCAGCTGTCCTGGTCCATGGACAGGCAGTCAGCAGGCCCAGGCTGGCCCTCTGACCGCGGGGAGAGCACAGGCGAACGGACAGTAGGGGGTCCACTGCCCGAGCTCCTTCGCAGCCTGCTGGCCAGACTCAGGCCGGACTCGGACCTCTCCAGCCCGCTGGTGGAGCCGGACAGAGAGTTGTTCTGTGATTTATTGCTGGGAGTGAGAGTGTCGTCCTCTTGCATGCTGACATTGCTCTGAGGCTCCGTCTCCAGCCCTGAAGCCATCAACATCAGAACATCTGCAAAAGACACAAACAATATGCTTACCATTAATTAAGGCATTGATGAAAGCCTAAGACGAGCACTTTCTGATGCACTCTGTTCTGAGTTTTCATTTCTAAGAAATGGACACCAACCTCCCGTTAGCATTTCTTAGCAATGCTAGTGTAGTATGAAATCTTACTCTCTAAACCTGTATGTGTGTATGTGAAATCAAACAAAATCTAAAGACAGTTATGAACTTATAAATGAACAAGATACACAAACCTTTAGACTGCATTTTAGTCAACGATGGGCATTAAATGAAGTCGTGGTGACACAGCTATTTGTCACATTAAGAAGGCACAGGAAGGAATAGAATCGAAGCTGACAATAACTGAATGTCCAGATTTGGCCAAACCTGTTGCATAGGAAAAATATGTGTGCTATTTTCCACTTGTGGATACTGGGGTGAAAGAAAGTTAAGGTCGTAACATTTCTAAAACATTAAAAATAACGGCATGATTAATTTATGAGAAAGACCTGTGGACTTCAGGAGGCACCAAACATCCCCACTAATAAAAAGTTGATATTTGAGCAGAACGTCACTGCAAAATACAAGAAAAGTCAGCAATGACCCTTTGTGTGTCTTCCCTCCGGCACAGTTCAGACTGCCGAAGGGCAAGTCTAACAGGGTATGGAACTCTTTTATTTCCTTTGCCATTAACTCTCTTCTGGTTAATGTATTTATTAGGTGCGGTGTCTTAAATCTGAAGCAAGCAACAACAAGGTCCCAGGTTCGAATCTCGGCACAGTCCAAAGACGTGCAAGAATCGGAGACTCTTTGTCTCTATGTCTATTAAGAATTGTTTGTCTTGTATGGGTGTTTCCTGCCCAATGCATGCTGGGATAAGCCTTGTGACCCTGAATAGGTATGGAATGAATTGAAGAGGAAAATGGAAAATGACTATAATAGTCCTTTCAAACAGCTCTGTTGCTTATTTGTTTGATTCAAATATGGAAATCCATGGAATGGCTTGCAAGAGGGAATGCTAACGATGCTAACATGACGTTTTCCAGGAAGCTGAAAGACAATGGGCCATTGCAGTGTACCTGTGAAGGTAGCAGGGAGGAAGGTGAGTAGGATCTGCTGGGAATTGATGTACTTGGCGTAACACCTCCACTGTGGCGTGGAACAACTCCTCTCGCCCGGCAGCGGCTCTTCATCGACAAGGTCTGCGTTACTGAAACTCTGCCACAGAGAGATGCACACACACACGTTTGTATTACTATACTTGTGAGGACCCTCATCAACTACATTTATTCCTTAACCCTCTAACCTTAACCCTTACCCTAACTATACTATACTAACAATACAAGAACACACACACACATGCACAGATACAAACATGTACACCATACACCTGTCTTGAAAATTCTGCAACACACGTAGCACCGACTTGTTTGTTTTTAAATGCCTTTTGCTGTGGATGGGGTTACCTGTAAGGTGCTGGTGGAACCTGTCACCTCCTTACTGCTGCCAATGGTGTGGAATGACGTCATGGTGTCCTGCCTATCTGGAGGCTTCAAACACTCCTCTGGAAATACAACAAGAGACAGCAATAGTTTTACATTAGGAGGGAACTGACTTAACACAGAGATATGTGCATTCAGAAGTCCCTGCCTGTAAATAATAAAAACTACTGACCACTTTTTATTACTAAAATACTCATTAAATTTGATTTCACCCCCCCATAGTAGCATATGTTCAGCAGCAGAACATGGAGGCCCCAAACCGCAAAGACTGTGCAGGAAACCACTTGGAATAAACTTGAGGTTTGACTGAATCCTTCTCTCAAATGTCTCCAGAAGTGAGTATTTTAATGTTTTTCAAGGCTGCTATAGGAAAATCACTGCCCACACAGAAAGACTATATAAGGTGCTGGAAGAAAGGCAGCACTAGGAAAGGAAACTAGGAAAACAGGTTCCGCACACTTTATCATAGCAAAGTATTTAATTAAATTGTCAAGCTTTTGGTCCTATACATGATCAATACAATCAGTGCAAATGTATGGGCCAGTAAGTGTTTTTTCAACACCTAATTATGGTCTGTTAGACTGTCTGTCCTTTAGGTTTGAATATTTTTAATAACAATTTATATTTGTATAGTTAATTAATAAATTATAGACTAGACTAGGCAGACCGATGGCTAACAGCCGCCTATGAAACAGTTTTGCTTTCAACTGTTTTATTTTTAAGAGCTGATTGTGGTCATGTTATAGCAATAGCTTTAGATTGGTTAAAGCCTCATTATCAAGGCGTATGAGTAAACAATGGCCATGGAGTGAGTTACTTCTCTTTTTTTATGCATATTTTGGCTTGAAGTCAAACCAGGATGGAGAAGTAGCCAATTTAGATGAAGCAGTATACTGCATTTATGGGGAGAAAATTAGCATTAAGATAGCAACTATCATTCTGTGAGATCTCAGAATAATTCAAGCTCCACTATTTGCTGAAGGCAGACGAGAGAGTGGCAGCTCCTAACTGCCTAAAAGCTTCAACACCATGCAAAGAACGTACTATTTATATATTTATTTATATATATCAAGGCCTCCAATTTGATCACCACCTCAAGTTGAAGCTGCACTGATCAAATTTGCACTTTGGCATCCCCAAGTGGCAGTGGAAGACAACTAAGTCTGAAAGACTTCATTACCCACAAATCATGTAAGGCAGTGGTCATTCCTGGTAACTGGGGCCCAGAGGGCCGCATGCTCTCTTTATGGTTTTTGTCATTAGTAGTTTTTAATGAGAGTATTTCAAAAATCATTCAGTTTTTACAACATAAACCATATTTTTTTTGCACATATATAAGCACAAACTGTAAAAACAATTATATATATACACATACATATACAAAATAAAATAAACCATGCAACCAAATAGATAGCAAAAAAACAAAACAAAGAAAAAAGAGACCGGGAGAGGAATGTTGGAAACAGACTGGAACAAAGGCATTTCCTTTAGATAACCATGATAGGGATATTGTTTAATCCATTATTTACGCCCTAAAAGGTTATAGAATAAAGTATCCGGGTTCAGTGGCCCTAAAGTATTATATCCATTTACCCCAATATGACGGAAATCTGCTTTCTTGCAACTTTAAAGAAAAGGTCAGTTTCTCTGTTATATAAATGTCCTTCATAATTTCAATAAAGTCTTGGAATACAGGCGGTTCTTGTTATAGTTTTCTTACTTGCAGCCAAAATTATTTTAAACATATACTTGTGTCTTACTAAAGACATATTTGTAGGTAACTGGACTAGATATAGTACATCAAACCTAAACGGGATCTTAATATCAAGTACACTCTTTATAACCTTATGTAGGTCCTGCCAAAAGGAATGAATTACATTGCTGTCCCAGAAAATATGATAATGATTGGCATTCACAAAACCACATTGTCTCCAGCAAGTTGAGTCGTCTGAAGAATGTTTTTTTCTGAGCTGGTGTAATAAATAAACATATCACATTTTTCCAGCAGAATTCGCTCCACTTAAGAGAGGTGGTTGTTTGCCACTGGACTGTGCATACATTAAAGTACAGTACATAAAGTAATAAAACCGGTTTGGTCATGTGAAATAAGATCTGGCAATAAAGACTCTATTCTCCTTGCTATTATAGATGCATACAGCTTATAGTCTACATTAAGGACAGAGATTGGTCTATAATTGGCACATTCAACTTTGTCCTTGCCCTCTTTTGGGATCACTGATATTATGGCTTCTCTCCAAGAAGGCGGAATTTCACCCTTTTTTAGTGCCAAAAAAGGAATCTATATCCCCATCTCTTTGCTCTTGTGGTTTAGCATAATGTGATCAAATACACTTTGAATTTCCTGCAATTTATAATGAGTTGTTTTAGTTATTGGGTCACGTATTTTATAGATAGTAGAATCTGTCTGCTGTTTTCACAATTTCCTTGCCAAGAGCTTCAATTTACCAACTTCATAGTCTCTTTGATTCAAAGATATGATCTTCTTCTCTATATCTTGGGTACGTAAATTGTCAATTTCATTTCCAGCTCTTTTAATATCCTGGTTCATTTTCTGTCGGTGTTCTTTTTCTAGACGGTTTAGTTGGGACTGCAGATTACAGTTTCTGCTGTCTTTGTTTCTTCAGAAAAGAAGAGATTGCAATAATCTTCCCTCTCAGCACTGCCTTACCCGCATCCCATAGCACGGAAGGATTCACCTCCCCATTATCATTTTGTTCCATATACAGTTTAATCTCTGTCTTAATTTGTTCTTTAATTTGTAGACTGTTTAATACACATGAGTTGAGTCTCCAAAGAGTAGATTTCTGTTGGTTACCTAAACAGAGAGTAACTGACAGTGGAGCATGGTCTGAAATGTCTATCGTACCTATTTCACAGTCAGTTAACCTGTGCCTATCTCTCCCAAAAGCAAAGAAATAATCAATTCTGGAATAAACTGCATGGGGGTGAGAGTAGTATGTATAATCTCGATTTATAGGGAAAAAGTCCCTCCATACATCTATAATCCCTATATCTTGCATCAGGTAATTTATTCTTCTAACAGTTGATGGTATCTGGTGAATAGATGATTCAGACGAATCTAATTTAGGATTCAGACAGACATTCAAATCCCCTCCACAGATGAGTGTACCTTGGGTTTCAGAAGCCATCATGTTGAAAATATTTTGGAAAAAACTAAAGTCACAGCTAGGTGGGGCATAAACATTAAATAAAGTCAATTGGAACCCCTCTATTTGACATCTTAATAAAATAAACCTTCCCTCCTTATCTTTAATTTCTGAGGCATGTTCATAGTTTATCCTATTAGGTATTGGAGAAGAGGTTCAGCGTTCGTTGACGAGTCGAGCTTTCCCTAGACAGGGCGGTGCGTTGCTTCTGTTAACATAACACTTAAAGATTTCGCTCAGAAGTTTTGATTCATCAGTTGCTGTGTGTGGAAAAGACTTTCTTGCCAGTGTCCATACTTGACACCAGAATTGAATTTGGGCAAATAGAGCAAATCTATAGCATCTCAATACCAGGGGACGGGACACTCTTCTCTGTTGCAGACCCACTTTTGGATTTAGATAAGATAAGATGGGTGTATCTTTACAAAAAAAGTCTTCCCTAATGCAACTTTAAAGCCCAATAATTTCAAAACAAATGTGAGCATGAATTCAACTGAGACAGCTTCACCACTGGTCGCACCCATTGTCTGATACCCCAAGTCAAAACATGCGATGCCAAGAGACAGGTACTTACCTTTAATAACAGGTAAGGAGAAAGGTGCCACGTGGCCGTCCCGCTCCCGCTCTAAGATATGATGCATAAAGGTCACGTGGTCACTGTCCGCCAATGGGATCTCTCTGTCGCTGAGTTCCTGCTCCAGGCTGCTGTGGAAGAGGCTGAGCAGGAGTTCGTTGGGCAGACAGGGGGAGCCTTGGATCTGCTCCTCATTCTCCACTGCAACAGAGAAATTTGTGAAGCCTAATCAATTTCTTAATCAATTTCTCAATCAAATGTTAATCTTGTGAAAAGAGATCTCATTTGTTATATTTTCTTGAGACCCCTACAGCATACTATAAACTTTACACTGAATTACGATCAGAAAAATTCATAGCATCTTAAAATGGTGGGTAAGTTTTGTTCCCCATACCAAAAGACAGGTAAACAGTTTGGCAATGTGACCAAAAACTGAGCCGTATCACAGAATGCCAGTGGCAAAGGCGAAGAACAACGTAAATAAAAGAATAATGTTTTATCTTATACATTTGGTCACAACTTCATGGATGAGGTAAAGCTGGATGAGGCGCCTAATGACAAATTTGTTTTTAAGGGATCGTCAAAGGTGCAGTTCATTGCCGCATTTCTTCTGCAGTGTACTCTGGCTCGTATGCTTGGATGTTTGATTCGATATGGCTGGAAATCGCGATATTCACAAAATATTGCGATATTCGATAATATTGCATATCAGCTCAGGCCTAATCCTTAGGTCAGAATCAAAGATGATGATGAAATATGGAGGAGTGTCCCTTCAAGTAAAATCTGCAGATGTTTTTGGCTGCTACAGTACCTCTACTGAGCGTGAGGAAGAAGAGTTCAATCTGCTGGCACTTTGGGAGCAGCTGGATGAGGTCGAACTGGAAAGGAACCATGTGAATATTGTCCTCAGAGGCCAGGGCTTCTCCTGAATCTACAAAATGAAACATATTTAAAAAAAGAGCCCATTTTCTGTCAAGCACATTACCTGTGCAAATAATTTGCTTTGGTGTGTCGATGCATTTCACAAGGCACATTACACAGACTTCACGTTATATATGCAGAACTTGACAGTGGCAGTGCCAGTGGCAGTAGAGGACAGGTAGTAGTAATAATTAAGGACATGTTGAGATCAAGGATTACTATTTCCCACTGACTGCATCTCTATGTCACCTGACCTGGTTAGATCATTTAAAATTAAATAATTCAGAGTTAAATTGTCACTTTGATAAACAGCAGAGTGTTTTTTTTTTACCTCCCATATCCTTGAATCCAGTTGGCGGTGAGTAGACCTGATCCTTGTTCTGACACAGTTGGCTCAAGTACTCAAACGTCATCATGGTGGACATACAGGTCAAATCCCTTGGGAAGATCTAAGAACACAGTGGGCCACTATTAAACATAATCAAATGCTTATTAAATACAAATAAACTTGAAATTCATACATGGTGCAGATTAGCAGTATCTATTATAGAGTGTTTTTTTCTGTGATCAATTGTTTTATGTGTTAAATGTCAGTTTTCAGGCTATTTTCGTGGCCTCATTCAAACGAATGGGAAGTAAAAATCAAAAGCTACAAACTCGTCCAGCTGCATCTGATCTTGGTGATTAGTTTATATTCTGGTTTTCATGGTGGTTGAATAACCCCCATGTTCAAACTAAGTGGAATATTGCTTTAAGCCAGTGTGTTGTCTATGCAGCTAATCCCTTCCCCTCTGCATGAAGTGTGTATCAAAATCTGTCTGCTAATTGAGAAAGCCCAACAGAGTATGATCTTCGAGCAGCAACTCAAGAAGCTCGACGTCTCACTCTCAAAAGCCTCCCTGGTCCAATTTTACTGATGATAAATTAAAAGCATACCAACTCCATTACAATCTGGTTTTCCTCAGTCTATTTATTACCATCCTCTTTATCATTACCCAAGCCTTGTTTGCATAATCTTGCACTACCCACAAGCCTTTGAACACTCTTTAGCCTCAGCAAACATGCACATGCTTCATACTGCACATAATTTATTTCCTGCATTTCATTTTGCTCAGTATAGAATAACTACAATGCCTTCAGAGGGTACTTAAACCCCTCGACTTTTTACACATTTTTGTGGTGTTGCAGCCTCGATTCAAAGTGGATACAAATTTGGATTCACATATGGTCACAACGTTCACATATGGTCTAAATGTGAATGTTGTATACTACAGCAGTCTGCTACAATAACACTATAACTATACAGGCTAAAATCAGTTTTTCAGTCACTTCTCTGGGAAAAAATAACCTGCATAGTCCGGGAATCGAACCCGAGTCAACTGCTTGGAAGGCAGCTACGCTTACCCCTATCCCACCGAGGCAACTGTATTGAAGCTGCTGTACATTCAACACTGAATCATGAAGCTGAACCGAAGTAACTATAGAAGGGGAATGTCACACATTTGTTGGCAGCACACAGCCTATATAGTTCCATATTTATGACATTATATATGAAACATTAAACACGTTGAAATTACGTCTTCGTGTAGACCACATTTCGCCTACCAGTGCAATGACTTTGGAGAAATACCTTCACACTAAACAATATCGTCTCTCTTTCAAGCTACAACTGAACAAATTATCGAAATGATTAAACAAATTTGTGTTTTGTGACACGCTGATGTTGTAACCACATTTAGCTGGTTGAAAGAGGGTGAAAAGAGTTCTGTTGGACGTTCAGGCCGAATATCACCCAGGTGGATGCCGACAGAACCTCCTTGATGCCGACTGCTAACCCACCCCTGTAACTTGGAAAAAATGCGATTCTGATTCCAAGTCTGATTTTAATCTGCAACATTGAAAGACCCATAAGCACAGAAAAGAAAATCCTTAGCTTTCACACAGCCATTACCAACATTCACTAAGTGTACGGTCTGAAAAGGTGTCATCAGTGCATCAGTAACCAATCCCACCATGAATCTTGGTGCATTTAACAGCCTCATAATGAATTATGAGTGTGGACGGCCTGCTACTGGTTATACTCACTGCTTGAGGGATCTCCTGGTACTTGAGGCCCTGGAAGTGGCGATGCTGGTCCATGCAGTTCATCACCGTGCCACTCTGCGGTTCTACCCAGCACTCCGTCACCAGGTTCATCTCTATGTCCATATCGATAGCCTCCACCTCAGTGTCATTGTCATCATCAGTGGAGAAACTGGAGAGCAATGAAAGACAAAAACAAATGTGATATTATTGCCGAATGCAAGGTTTTCCTATAAACTGAGAGGCATGAAATACCCATCTCCTTTTATGAAAAAGCCAGAAGACACCACAGTGAATCTTAATGAGAACTGAGAAGGGAAAAAAAAAGAATAACTAAACGAGACACCTTGACATTTTGAATGTTAGTCTGTTATTTCTGTTCAGTGAGCACATCAGGAAAAGCTTCGATACTTGAGCTGAAAAACACTGTTAGCTCTCCT